>OX030951.1:112760430-113050430 GCA_943735915.1 Pherbina coryleti
AACATTTTACGGGCGTGCTCTCCCAGAAATTTTAAATCTTAATATTTTTGAATACGGCCTTTCATTATTTATATTGAAAACGAGTTTTTTTTTTTTTTTTTTTGAGCTCTAGGCCAATCATGTTGAGAACAAGACAACATGAAGAACAAAGAAGGCGACAGCCAACAACCAGCGTTCTCTGCAAAAAAAACAAAATTCCGGGTAACTTTCTCGGCATATTGGCAGTATATGTAGAACCTAAGTAGCTTGAGTGGATCACAGTGTAAAGTCACACAAAAGACTACTGATGAGTTGGTGTAGCGACCAATGAAACAGTCTGTATAGTCAAAGCTGTTGTGATTGGCTCTATACAGAGCCGTTGTTGTTGTTGTTGTTGGCTGTCGCCTTCTTTGTTCTTCATGTTGTCTTGTTCTCAACATGATTGGCCTAGAGCTCAAAAAAAAAAAAAAAACTCGTTTTCAATATAAATAATGAAAGGCCGTATTCAAAAATATTAAGATTTAAAATTTCTGGGAGAGCACGCCCGTAAAATGTTAAGAAAATCATTAGTTGTGTGTTAATCACAAAAACAACAAAGTCTTTCATAACAAAATGGTCTCCACTCCATGTTAGGTGTACCATCAGTTAAACTAACTGAACCCTAAAAATGGAAGTGTGGAAAAAGGGAGGAGCTAAAAAGCAAAAACAACAACAACTTCAATATGCTCTGATAGCGGCAAACCACGTGATCGAGTTTCGAAGATGCACATGAATTAAGGCTATGCCTAAAAGTATGTTACGATCTAGGTTGTTAACCTTAGTACAGTATGCATCAAAAAGTAGATAAGAACTCAGTTACAAAAATTCCAGCGTTCTCTGCCAAAAAAAACAAAATTCCGGGTAACTTTCTCGGCATATTGGCAGTATATGTAGAACCTAAGTAGCTTGAGTGGATCACAGTGTAAAGTCACACAAAAGACTACTGATGAGTTGGTGTAGCGACCAATGAAACAGTCTGTATAGTCAAAGCTGTTGTGATTGGCTCTATACAGAGCCGTTGTTGTTGTTGTTGTTGGCTGTCGCCTTCTTTGTTCTTCATGTTGTCTTGTTCTCAACATGATTGGCCTAGAGCTCAAAAAAAAAAAACTCGTTTTCAATATAAATAATGAAAGGCCGTATTCAAAAATATTAAGATTTAAAATTTCTGGGAGAGCACGCCCGTAAAATGTTAAGAAAATCATTAGTTGTGTGTTAATCACAAAAACAACAAAGTCTTTCATAACAAAATGGTCTCCACACCATGTTAGGTGTACCATCAGTTAAACTAACTGAACCCTAAAAATGGAAGTGTGGAAAAAGGGAGGAGCTAAAAAGCAAAAACAACAACAACTTCAATATGCTCTGATAGCGGCAAACCACGTGATCGAGTTTCGAAGATGCACATGAATTAAGGCTATGCCTAAAAGTATGTTACGATCTAGGTTGTTAACCTTAGTACAGTATGCATCAAAAAGTAGATAAGAACTCAGTTACAAAAATTCCAGCGTTCTCTGCCAAAAAAAAACAAAATTCCGGGTAACTTTCTCGGCATATTGGCAGTATATGTAGAACCTAAGTAGCTTGAGTGGATCACAGTGTAAAGTCACACAAAAGACTACTGATGAGTTGGTGTAGCGACCAATGAAACAGTCTGTATAGTCAAAGCTGTTGTGATTGGCTCTATACAGAGCCGTTGTTGTTGTTGTTGTTGGCTGTCGCCTTCTTTGTTCTTCATGTTGTCTTGTTCTCAACATGATTGGCCTAGAGCTCAAAAAAAAAAAAAAAACTCGTTTTCAATATAAATAATGAAAGGCCGTATTCAAAAATATTAAGATTTAAAATTTCTGGGAGAGCACGCCCGTAAAATGTTAAGAAAATCATTAGTTGTGTGTTAATCACAAAAACAACAAAGTCTTTCATAACAAAATGGTCTCCACACCATGTTAGGTGTACCATCAGTTAAACTAACTGAACCCTAAAAATGGAAGTGTGGAAAAAGGGAGGAGCTAAAAAGCAAAAACAACAACAACTTCAATATGCTCTGATAGCGGCAAACCACGTGATCGAGTTTCGAAGATGCACATGAATTAAGGCTATGCCTAAAAGTATGTTACGATCTAGGTTGTTAACCTTAGTACAGTATGCATCAAAAAGTAGATAAGAACTCAGTTACAAAAATTCCAGCGTTCTCTGCCAAAAAAAACAAAATTCCGGGTAACTTTCTCGGCATATTGGCAGTATATGTAGAACCTAAGTAGCTTGAGTGGATCACAGTGTAAAGTCACACAAAAGACTACTGATGAGTTGGTGTAGCGACCAATGAAACAGTCTGTATAGTCAAAGCTGTTGTGATTGGCTCTATACAGAGCCGTTGTTGTTGTTGTTGTTGGCTGTCGCCTTCTTTGTTCTTCATGTTGTCTTGTTCTCAACATGATTGGCCTAGAGCTCAAAAAAAAAAACTCGTTTTCAATATAAATAATGAAAGGCCGTATTCAAAAATATTAAGATTTAAAATTTCTGGGAGAGCACGCCCGTAAAATGTTAAGAAAATCATTAGTTGTGTGTTAATCACAAAAACAACAAAGTCTTTCATAACAAAATGGTCTCCACACCATGTTAGGTGTACCATCAGTTAAACTAACTGAACCCTAAAAATGGAAGTGTGGAAAAAGGGAGGAGCTAAAAAGCAAAAACAACAACAACTTCAATATGCTCTGATAGCGGCAAACCACGTGATCGAGTTTCGAAGATGCACATGAATTAAGGCTATGCCTAAAAGTATGTTACGATCTAGGTTGTTAACCTTAGTACAGTATGCATCAAAAAGTAGATAAGAACTCAGTTACAAAAATTCCAGCGTTCTCTGCCAAAAAAAACAAAATTCCGGGTAACTTTCTCGGCATATTGGCAGTATATGTAGAACCTAAGTAGCTTGAGTGGATCACAGTGTAAAGTCACACAAAAGACTACTGATGAGTTGGTGTAGCGACCAATGAAACAGTCTGTATAGTCAAAGCTGTTGTGATTGGCTCTATACAGAGCCGTTGTTGTTGTTGTTGTTGGCTGTCGCCTTCTTTGTTCTTCATGTTGTCTTGTTCTCAACATGATTGGCCTAGAGCTCAAAAAAAAAAAAAACTCGTTTTCAATAGAAAAATATTACCAAAAATAATTATAACATGCGTTGTGTGGTTAGAATTTGCTAAAATGCAAATTAGAGCCAGTTGATTTCGCACCAATTTGCACTCACAATGGTGCACCCACATCTGTCAAAATGCTTCAGGGGCGCATCAGTTTTTCACAGCTGAATACATTTTTGGGGCGCTTCTGTGTTCAGCATAGTTAATCAGATGTAATACATTTTATTCATTTCTTTTCAGATTTCCGCATATTCGGGACCTTAAAGTGACTATTCGTCAAAAATTGTATAAAACTATAGATTTCAAAATGTGTAAAAACAAAATTTTTCATTTATTTTTTCATGCGTTTTATATGAATATTAGTAAAAATCCCATCCTACGACAGGTTGTACCTAAAAATAATTAATACAAGATTATGCCATGCGCATGTCTGCCTACGTCATGATCGACACATTGTCAAAATCAGCTGTTTTGAAAAATAAATCGCAGAGAACAGAAAATCAGTGAGAAGAACAGAGAAAGAATTAAAAACATTATTCATAAACGTTATTAAACGAAAAATCACTATATTTTTATGAATACGGTGTATGAGTAAGAATTTTTATGAATAAGATATTGTTATGAATACGGCTGTAGGTCAAACTTTTACTAATAACGTATTACTCTAAACACCGGTTTTATATGTAATTCTAACAAGCACACTTTGAGCCTTTTTTTTCGACGTAACTGAATACGGCCCTTTGTGAATGTTTATGTATTTGTGTCAACCAACACGAATAAGAAAAATACCACACTTTTGTGCAATAACATCACTTCCTTATATCTTAGTTCTTTGGATTTTTCAATCGCCGTATGATATGTTATTTTTTAATTCAGTGTGTGATTTTAATTCATGTTTGATTTATTTGTCACACACGTTAATAAATAATGTAATTGTAAATGTAAATTACATAAAAGTAATTGTAATTTTAGATTTTATTGCGATCTCCGAATTAAAATTGTTGAGTGTTTTTTTGTGTTTTGTGATAATTTAAAACGCTCTTGTTTGAAGTTTAGAAATGGAAGGACAAGGCTGGAAGGAAAAGAAAGTTGCTCACAACTCCACAGCTCGAAAAGAGTGGAGACGATATTTTCACAATTAAATTTAAATTAAAATAAAATCAGAAATCGTCTTTACACAGAAATTTAACATGCAAAACGACTTACGAAACAAAAAACAAAAAGTTGTGAGGCGGTTTTTGATAAAACTAATTTTAAATTATTCACAAAAGCTATCAATGAATTTTAAGAAATTAGATATAAAGTAATATCAACGCTTATAATAAGTTAAAATTACTAGACACAAAGTTCCTTCAATATTAAATCGAAGTTATCTCCTTTTCTGCTCAAAGCCTGTTCACACGTTCGCATTTTCATTTAACAGCTGTTTGCTTGCACTTCTGAGCTCTCTGCACGCAGTCCCCAACTGATTCTATTTTTTTTTTCCTTTTTTCTATTTTATCTGTAAGAATCATTCCTTACTTTCATTTGTTTACAAAAAATGTGATTGCTTATCTTTTGGTGATTCTGACACTTTTACCATTTGTGTAATTTTGATTTATTTAAATTTAATTAAATAAATTTAATTGATTTATTTAATTTTGAGCTCCTTTTTGCTGAAAATGTGTTGTAAATGCATTGCGACTCATTTTCATTTGACAGGTTTTAGTATGGTGAAATGCTCACTTTCAGCTCATTTTCGGTCTATAACGAGATAATTTCGAAAATGCGAATTTTCGGCTGTCCTCATCATATACTATATACAAATAAGAGAAACATAATAATAGGGGTAAACGGGGGTAATAATAATTATGCAATAATTGTGCTTTACGCCCCACGACCCTTTTTTTTTCTAAATGCGTATTTGGAGCTCCTTAATCTAATTTCCCAAAAAAGATCGATCTCAAATTGTTTAAGAGAAAAAATTCTTAAAAGCTTGAAAGACTTATATTTTTTTCGTAAACGATAAATCCATACTTTTTATAGAGAAGACTAGCATATCATCTTCTAGGAATGGAATAGAATATATACATTTAAAATACAAAATATGATAATTTTATTAACTGAAAAATTCCATCCCATATTTTTAAAAATTTAAAGGATTGAAATTGGATCAGTGAAAAATTCTATTGGTTATGCAAGTGTTTTCAAATTAGTACTGTTTGGTTGAAATGTGTGTCAATGACGAGTTTTCTTTGATTTTTAATGAAATTAAAGTGCTATATAACCCGGCGTCTCGACAGACAATAATTCATTGCTTTCCATCTGTCAAATTTCATTGCTGGCAATGAAAAAAATGCAGTGGTGGGCATTTCATGTTAAGCAATAATCATTCTAAAAATAACGTAAAAAAACACAGTTCGCTGCGCTCGAGCGCTTTACTCGCTTAGAAATGTCATGAATGATTTTTTTAAATCTAATCTAATCTCTTATAATTTGAACTTCTGTAGTTTCATAAACACTCAAAATGTCTGTATTAATTTATTATATTATAAATATCAGCTGTGCACCACTCCATTTTATTGATGTTTTCACTCCCACGCTTGCAGAATTATGAAAATTTCCTCTCACACTGCTGAAGTGACAGTTCTAATGTCAAATCTATTGCGGCAATACATGGAAAGCAATATTGCTAGTCATGAATTGCTAACCATGGCAATTGAGTGATCTCGATTGGCAATAATTGCCAATTGACTGATGGAAAGCAATAAATTATTGCCTGTGGAGATGCCCTGTAATGAAATAAGTTTGAGATGCACCAAGGCCAGACATTTTTTTAAATTGAAGCGTTCGTGATTTAAAAAAGGTAAATGTATAAAGATTTACAAAACATATTTGTATTCACGATAAGGGGCATTCATAAATCGTTTTGAAGTGATCTAGAAAACTATGTGAAATTTTATAAAGGTATGAATGAAAATTTATGAAATTGCCGCGATTTTTATAAAAAATTGTACATGAATTGTAAATATCATAAAGATATAAACACGATTTTTTTATAAAAATTTTTCACCTGCTCTTATGACTGTACAAATTTTGTTACTGTTTAACTTCAACCTATGAGGGTTACAACTCTGGTATTTTTCACGATAATTTTAAACTGTGTTTTCCTTGTAAATTTTATCATGTTGAAATTTTCAATCATATGGGCAATGAGGAATTCTTTGTATTGCGAATGTAAGCAAGTAAGTAAGATTTATATCTAATGCTAACATTCAAAGTATTTTCAAATTCGATGAACATGTCACTTCTTAACTTAACTGATATATGCAACAATTTCTTTCGAACCAAATTCGGATTTCTTCCCATAACGCCGTGGATTGGGGATAATTTAACAGAGAGGTAGGTATTTATAAAATGTTCATCCACGACCGAACTGGTGATCCGGGGAAAATAATAGAAATAGATGAATCGAAATTCGGTTCAAGAAAATACCATTGAGTTCACCGGGTATGGTATGCGGCAATGGATATTTGGAGGAATCGAGCGAGACAGTGGAAGGTGTTTCCTGATCCCAGTGGAATCAAGTTACAGAGAAACGCTTCCAAGACTAATAAAAGAATGGATAGATCCTCGATAGTCAATAATCTCCGATTGTTGCACGGTACACACTTAGGTTATTATAGAAAAATATAATTTACTAATAAATTTTTTATTTATTTACAAAGCTTCATGCATCTAAAATTTAACCATTCCGAAAGTTTCATGGTGGCACGCCAAAGCCTCTCTAACTCTATATGTGTGCAAAAAACATTTTTCTACTGGCTACTTGGCCAAATAAATGTTTAACAAGCTGTACCACACCATAGGAGTTGACGAACTCACAGAATTTTTAAAATTGCCAGTGACCTCTATAATCCGGCTAGAGCCTATATATTATCGGCAACACAATATTCAGACATTGACACTGATTCAGAATAAATTCATTAAAAAAATAAATTATTTCTTCATAGAATGAAGCAATGATGCATTACTTATTTTAGAATGTTTGATATAGAATATTAATGACAGGTATTACTATTTAAAAGGTGAAATTAGCTTCCACGCTCTTAAAAATTTGCACTAAATTTTAAACTTCTGAGACCGACACAATTCTATTGCACCAATATATATGTATGGAGGCCCATATACATATTGCAAAAATAAGAAAAAAAAATAATATTTAGGCGTGGGCCATAAAGTGCAAAGTTGCCGGATTCTGAAGTCGGTCTTTCCATAAAAATAAAAATGGATATATATTTTTTAATCATTTTTTTATCATATAACATCCTTTAAGAAAACTTAGTATATTTTTTTTAACATATAACCGATATTAATGGTAAGGATACCATTTTAAAGATAATATAAGAAATATAAACTAGAGATGGGTCGTTCCGAACCTGTATAGTTCCCGGAACTATGTCCACAGTCGGACATAGTTCCAATCGTTCCTTCCATTCATTTTTAGCATGTTCAAACAGTTCCGGTTGCAATGAATTTTTTTCTATAAATCAATATGCACCGACTTCTCTTTCACACATATTATGGTTTACACGAATTTGTGATCGACTATAAGTGCAAAGATATGTTTGCGAACGAACGAAACAACTGATGTTGCGCGCAATGCTGTGTTTATTTCGTTTTGAACATGCTTTCATTCAATCGAATGGAACTGCGGAACTAAATAGTTCCGCGGACATGTTACAATCTGCTGCATATGAGTTGCATGAGTTTTATTCAATCAAATGGAACTGCGGAGCTAAATAGTTCCGCGAACATGTTACAATCTGTTGCATATGAGTTTCATTCAATCAAATGGAACTGCGGAGCTAAATAGTTCTGCGAACATGTTACAATCTGCTGCATATGAGTTTCATTCAATCAAATGGAACTGCGGAGCTAGATAGTTCCGCGGACACGTTTTGCAACTCGAGAGTACTCAATTTGTTCTTTTAAGCACTTATAAGTTACATACGAATAGACGGACAGACAGACGGACATGGCTCAATTGACTTGGGTGGTGATGCTGATCAAGAATATATATACTTTGCTATACCTATGCCTCTTTATGGGGCTTACAAACAGAGTGACAAAATTAATATGCCCCTATTGCGTTTTTCTATGGGAGCCCCCCTAAGGAGTGGTCGGAGGGAATAGGTGTCTAAGGAAAAAATGTTCCTTTTTCAAAAGTAATGGGGGTCGGTCATACATATTAATCCTCTTCAGCCTTCTCTTAAAGCCCTTCTGTTCAAATGTAGAGAATACATACACAAAAACTATAAAAAATTGCTACTACAGCTCAAAGGAACTACATAGTTCCGCGGACATGTTTCCGCGAACTAGTTCCGCTGTACAAAAGAATCGTTCCATGTTCGTTCCGACCTCGGAACTGTTTAGCACAAGCCTAATATAAACTATTCAAATAAGCTTTCCGATGCTGTCTCTCAATAATGCTGTCTCTCACTTCCAATGTACTCACAGTTGCAAAAAATTTAGAAAGGATTGCACAACAGCAAAAAGTACTAAAAAAGTACTAAAAAACTGAACCTTCATATAAATCGAATGGTAGAAAATGTCGGGTCATTTTGACCCAGATAAACGTATAGTGCACATGTCAGTTTTTTGTCTCTGCTATGCACATATGACACATATGTACAATTTTTTCATACTGGTTGCAAAGATAAAAGTTCAACAAATAAAATGGTATTTTTTTTTAATTTTTGATATTTAATAAGTTTTTTTTTGCAAATGAAAAGTGCCTCGCGTCAATATGATCCGATAAACGGGTTTAAGGTTAAGATTAAAAATTTCTGGGAGAGCACGCCCTTATTATAAAAAAAAATAAAAAAAAGGTTAAGAAAAAATGATTAGTTGTGTGTTTATCACAAAAACCAAAGTTTTCATAACAGAATGGTCTCCACACCATCTTAGGTACAAATTTTGGGACAGTTCTTAAAAAGTTAAAGAAAAAATTAATAAAATATTTATAAAAATGAAGTCATATTTTTGAATCTCTTTCCTTGAAAAATTCTTAGTTTTACGAGTTCTGTATATTTTTAAAGACATAAAGGCATATTTGTCTGGTAGGTAATTTTTTTAAATCGTCACATCGGACGCTCGCCTTATGCTTAGTTCAGTTGCATGATTGTATTGAAAGCGCTAGTTGTTAAATTTGTGTCACCCAAAAGTGTCGGACAGTATTTTTTGTTTTTTCTTAAATTAAAATTTTGTAACCTGTAAGTTTCTTCTTCAAAATAACGAAATTTTATCTTATTTCATACCAAAAATATATCGTCAAACTAATTTCCTATTTTGCCATGTGAACTCCCCTATTTTTATATATTGTGATTTGGGATGAAGTGATTTTTGTAAGAGTTTAGGTTGGCATCCATGGTCGATTATTATATTTTGACCTACAACAATCGACTCGGACAAATTTGTAATAGTAGCATTGAACGTAGCCACCCCGGCAAATGCACATGTGTTTGTAAAATGTTACATTATCAGCTGTTTTCTACTTTAAAGCAATTTGCACAATTTTCATTCGTTGTGTAGTAAGCCAGTAAATAATGATCATTGAAAAAACATATCAAATTTAAGTATATTAAAAATGAATTTCTTCAGAGCGGCTATCACAAAAGGATTCAAAGTAATCGCAGTTAGTCGTCCTGTTGCTCAAAGAACACTGTCATTTACAATTAATGACACTGTAAAGCTGAGAAACTACTCTTCGAACAAAACTTTGGCTGTGAACAATATTTTACCAAGTGGCAAAGATGTACCCACAAATCTTGAAATAAAAATACAACAACTTGAAGTGGGAGCACTCTCCACACCTTCTTATAAACATTTAGAAAATGAATCAGCTTTTCCGGTGCGCTTGGCAGATAAAGATGCAAAGCCTGCAGCGAGAACCAATCAAAATAAAACTGTCAATGTGCAAACGATGAAACGTTCAATACGGAAGAAGCGCAATGATGGTGGTAAGGAAGACTTTTCTGCACAGGGGTTCTTCAATGTTACCGCCTTCTCGACTGCTGAGGAATACGATCTGGAGTCATTGCTTGAGGGTCTTCAAAAACAAAATCTCTACACTGCCAAGAAGTTTTTTTCCACAGACAATCTAGGTATAGAACAGGACGTTCTCTATGTTACAGCCAAATATCAGCTAGATACCCAGACGCGTGACATTTATTTCTTCCGTGAGGGATCGGTGGTACTGTGGAACTTTAATGAAATCGAAACCAACAACATTCTAGCATTCCTGCGTCGATACGAAAAGGATTCATACCTCAAGCCCCTGGTTATGGGCGAGAGTGAGGTAATGCCGTACACATTTATTCCGCAGTCTGCGATTGATGTAGAAGGCGATCTGGTGGAAGTAGATCTTCCCAAGCACGCTTTCTTCCAGAATGGGAAATTTTACCTAACATGTGGAGAAGAAAACTTTCTGCAAAAATATACATTTTCCAATGCTATGTCAACTTCCATCAAGTTGGGCATATGGGAAGCCACGCTGGATAGGTACATTAATTCCATGGAGTTTCTGACCGAAGATCTAAAGAAGGGACGTCGAATTCGAATTTCGCGACCAGAAGTATTGCGAAAAACTGGTGAACTATTTGCTCTGCGGCATGTCATTAATTTATCTTCAGATTTATTGGATACACCCGACTTCTACTGGGATCGTGAGGAACTGGAATCATTGTATCTTCAGGTGTGCGCTTACTTTAGCATCTCACGTCGAACAAAAGTCATGAACGAGAAGCTTAATCATTGTGTTGAGCTCGCAGAACTTATATCTCACAATCTGAACGATGCACACCACGTTCGCCTTGAATGGATGATCATTATACTTATTATGGTGGAGGTGGGTTTCGAGATTGTGCACTACATGGATAGGTTTTATGTCAAGGAGGAAAATCATAAAGTCGACAACAATGAGATTTATGTCAAAGAGAATGGTCAAGTGATTCTGAACAAACACTAGTTTTATTTTAAATAAGAACATTCTTCTGAGGCATTTACTTTCGATTCACAATTTTATTCATTACATTTTATTTATTACAAAGAATAAAGTGGAGTATTCTTAGAAAATAATGGTGAAATTAATTATACCAAAATAAATTAATCCACAGCCTAAGTGTTTAAATATTAAATAGATTTAAAATGATGAAATAGTTCTAAGACCGCTATCAACTTTAGGGCTAAAACAGGCTGATGCCATGCTGATAGCAAATGAATATTGTGTAAAATTAAATACCTAAAAAAAATACAAAACTTGTTATGATTAGATTAATGATGGTTGTTCTTTCTAAAAGCTGAGATATTGTTTTTATTTTAAAGTTCTATCAAAGGTTAGGATTATTTAAGAAAGGAATGGACAACCGTGCTCCTATGGGCACTCGCCTAACTGTCATTGTCGCTTATAATTTGGGAAGATTTATATGTCTTTACTAATATATAAATGACATACAGTGTTGTGCAACGAAAGCAACTTCCCAATTATTTGGATTTTCGAGATTTTTAATGAGCATATTTGGCGTCCGTGGCGTAGTTGGTTAACGTGCGTGGCCGCTATGTCAACGAACCTCGAGACCCAGGTTCGAACCCCAGCAGCGACAGAAAATTATTTGAATTAAAATTATTTTTCTGTACGGCCGCCACCTCTCTGCAGACAATGACAAACCTCAGAGAGTAATCAAAATGCCATGTAGATTCTTGAGAATAAGAACATTTCGTTCATTGCCGTTCGGAGTCGGCGTTAAGCCTGTAGGTCCATTTCTCGGTCAATTGTGTACAAACTTAATAACACGCACAACACAATTGATCATAAGAAGCTAGGTCAAAGTCCTTTCAAGGGCTGAAATGGCCAGTTATTTATTTTATTTTATATAAAAAAGGAAAATTAGTTTTCACTTGCAAGCCACACAACATTTTAAAAATAATCCCGGTAGCAAGCTGGAGCCAATACGAAAGTTTTGATCGCTCGAGAGCAGAAAGCCTACAGTTTAAATATCAGAGGTTTAAAAGTTTTGTTAGAAATAACAACCGAAATTGTACATTTATCAAAATAAAATTTTAATGGTTTTAATTTTAGTATTACACTTGATAAAAATTGCTTTAAAAATGTATCAAAAGCATTCAATAACGATTTCTTAATAATCAAAAACAAAAAGGGACAAAAGACAGAGTAAGATCTTAGCACCTTCAACAAGAATTTTGAATAATAATGGATGTGTACATATAGGAACACATTTTTCGTCGATATATCGAAAATTTAATAAATACCACTTTATTCACAGACTAGTTAAAATGTGGATTTATTATTTCACTTTTATTTTTCGGTAAGGATTAAACTGTAATTCGGTGGTCAGATCTGGCAACTCCATTATAACTTATACTCAGTTTGCTTTTTCATTTTATAATGAATAGACTAATTCCAGAACAACGCTTGCAAAGTGGGCAAATTTATTTCGAAAATCCAGGACCAGTCCAGTTCAATGTTACTGTGCGCTACGTCCATTTTATGGTGGACTAATCCGAGTAACTGGAGTTTAGTAATTGGATTAACCATGTATAGTTTTCGCACCACGGTAGTATACAAAATGATAATACGAAAGAAACAATGGCTGTGGTATTATTTAAGTTTGTATAAAATACGAGCTTACGAATCACTTACGAATTGACATGAAGCACTTTATTGTCAATTATATTTATGAATATTTTATATAAAAACAAATCATATTCTTTTTCAGTCCTTTAAAGGACTTTGACTGAGGTTCTTATGGTCATATTGTGTTTTTGGTGCTATGAAATGTTTTGTACATAAATGATATGTACAAAAAAGTAAAAAAGTGGTAGTATTGTAGTTTGTATAAAATTCACTTTATTGTCAGTTATATTTATGAATATTTTATATAAAAAGACGAATAATCTATTTCAGTCCTTTATAAGACTTTGCCCGAGGTTCTTATGGTCATATTGTGTTTTCCGTGCTATGTTTTGTTTTGTTCCATGCAACTATGATTTGTACACAAATGATCGAGAACTGAACTTATGTTTTCTGCGACTCCGAACAGCTAATGTGCATGTTCTTAAAAAGGATTAGATGGTAAAAAATTTTCTGTTTCAACTGGGGTTCAAACATGGTCTTGAATTGGCATCGAATGCTGAATGCAGACTTTTTAACGCACTCGGCCACGACCACCATACTGCCGCATATTTTGTATAGTTAATAGTAAATTATCTTTTTAATAAAGCAAATTTTCATTTTGAAATAATAATATTTCAGTATTTAATTTCAATTCAAAGCTCACCTATAAAGAAAAACACCCTATATAAAAAAATATTTTTACAGATTCTTTATACAAGTGGAAATCCAGCAAACTCAAAATTTTGGTGAAAAATTAAAAGTTATTAAACCTGGCCCTAAAGCATATCAGCAAATTTTTAGTTTAATTCGGAAAAGATGAGGAAAATTTTGCACAAAAATTATACATAACAATAATATATTCACAAATGATAAAGACAAAGTTAACATTCTAAAAAATCATTTTGAAAGAATTTATGAGAGAACTGTTCCAGAAAGACCTGATTTAAATGATATAGAATCTTATGTTCAGAATACTCTTCTATCATATCCTTTAACCATTACCAATTTCAGCACTGATTTTAACTCTCTTTCTAATACAGATGATACACATTTTATTAACTCCATCTATTTACAAAGTTTTCTAACCGAAATGAATGCAAAAAAATCCTTTGGATCCGATAACATTTCAAATTATCTGTTGAAAAAATTACCAGAACTTGCAATTGATTTTTTAACAATAATTTTTAATAATTGTGTTAACAATGGATATTTTCCTAGGTCCTGGAAAATTGCAAAAATTATTCCTATTCAAAAAAAGCCTCATTGCTATGCAGTTAATAATTTTAGACCTATTTCTCTATTATCAAATCTTGGGAAGTTTTTTGAAAAAATTATTCAGGCTCAAATTGAAAAAAATTTAAATATTCAATATATTCCCGATTTTCAGTTCGGATTCAAGAAGCGACACTCTACTGTGCATGCTCTGCATAAATTTGAAAATGATATCATATTAAATCTTCGCCAAAAAAAGTGCACAGTAGCTGTATCATTAGATATTGAAAAAGCATTTGATAAAGCTTATCATATTGGTATTTTATATAAACTTATAAGCATCGGTTTTAGCCCATGCTTAATCAAAATTCTGAATAGTTTCTTGAGCAACCGTAAATTTTTTATTAACATCAATGATGCCAAATCAGAATATGGTTTTATCAAGAGTGGAGTCCCACAAGGAGCAATAATGGCACCACATTTATATAGTTCATTTATTCATGACTTTCCCCATATATATAGAGGATCAACAGGAATACTATATGCTGACGACTCTCTAGTCTATGCACATGGTACAACTCCAAATGATGCACTTGCATTAGTTGAATCACATTTAGTACAAATAAATTCTTTCTATAAAAAATGGGGTATTAAAATAAATGCCACTAAATCGGAGGCCATATGTATTAGAAATCCTTCTGGAAAATGTCATAGAAGTACAGTACCCCAAAGTAAATCTTTGCAACTTATGCTCAATGACGTAACAATTCCATTTAAAAATGACATAAATTATTTGGGTATAACTTTTGACAAACTTTTAAAATTTAATACGCAAATTTAGTGCTCAAAAAAGCAAAAAAAATTATGGGACAGTTCTTAAATTTATTTAGAAACAAATATTTACCGAGTAAAACTAAACTTCTTATTTATAAAGTAAGTATTCGTTCATTATTAAACTATGGATTTCCAATTTGGTTTACTATCTCCCCAACAGTAGCGAAAAACTTAGAAATATTTGAACGAAAAATTTTGCGATTATGTATAGATCGACATTACGAGTCATTCACGAAAAGATTTTCAAATTATTACATCTATAGAAATGCACGTATCGTTCCCTTATGTAAATATATGTTGTTTCTTTTGAAAAACTATGTTGTTAAATTACAAAGTATTGATAATGATTTAGTTAAACAAATATACGAGTCACAAAAGAATTTTAATTGGTCAAACATAAATTACATATCACCAGTCGGTATTATAAATGAAAATACGATCTTTGAAAATGAAAATGTTTCTTCTACATCGCTTCTTCCGAACTTCTACGCAAAAGCTTGCTCAGGTATACATAGAGGTTAGTTTTACATTAAACTAACTAATAAATTAATACTCATGGCTAATGTTAATTTTAATATATATTAATTTTAATTTAAGTTAATTTAGTTTATAAGTATTAATATTAAGTTTATTTAGTTTTAAACGAGAGACATATCGTCATAAGAAACTAAATATATGCCGTGAGCAAGCATTAATTTCATCAACATTATACCTGGTGGCAACTAATACTATCGAATTTAATTAGAATAGAATAATGTTTTTTCGGTTCTATGATAAACCATTGTTAATTTTTAATATAATTTTATTCATTGTTAAAATATTCAAAGACTCAATAAATTTACTTACTTACTTACTTTATACAAGCGACGTACAAGTTGCTTGGTTGGTGATCCAATTACAAATCAGTTAGTGTGCTGGGTTATGTAGTAATTTGACAGATCTATTGTCTGCTATCCAGCGCTAGATGGTGTTAAGAAAATTAGCTGACTTAAACAGCTGATTTGAAAACACTAATTTTGTGCATTGCGTTTTCCTTATTGTTCGTGTGTTTTAAAACTTTATTAAAGCTTACATAAAAGTGAATAAAAAACATGCGACTTTCGTTAATTCAACTTTTCAAAAGAACCGTACCAGGACATATTTTTCGTGGAAAGCGGCGCTTGATCAAAACCGTCAGCAAAAAGTCTGTTGAAACATTGCGGCTAGACTTTGAGCGTCAGGAGAACATCATGTTGCTCTTGCGACATGCATATCTCACCGTGGTTAGTTAGGAAAATTTATAAAAAATATTGATATTTACTTAACGCGTGGGCTGGTGCTTCATACTTTTCTCGATTTAGGAAGAATCTTCGGGACATACAAAGGATTTGCAAAAGAAGGAGAAAAATATAGCTAAGTGGACGGATACTCGAACTTTGTGTACAATGAAGCCACATGTTACACTAGAGGATCGACTTAATCACCTCAAGGTTAAAGAGACATGGGATTAGAATGTCTTAAAAAATATTTCATATTTGTATCAATAAAACATTTAACATAAACACTAAACATGGTATGCAATATATGAATAGCGTCATTGCCAATAATAATAAATAAAAATTCTTCGTAACCGATCAAATAACTTTAACTGTGCCAAAAAGTTAAGCCTCTTAATCTTTGTTTTAAGGATACACCTAATTTTTGTTTTTATGATTGTGGTATTTTAAGTAACTAATTAAAAAAAAGTGTGCACTAAAGGAGCACAACTTTCTGACTCATGTCAGTACTCATTCGAGCTTGATGTTTTCATCCTTGTAACATACACCTTGTAACAAAAAAACATGTGTTTTATAACATGGTGAGATAAGTACTGTTAAATAATTTCAGCATAATTAAAAGTATGCTGAAAAGCATGATCTAAAAATTAATACCAAGATTTGAATTGAAAGTCTTTGTTACGCAACATTCATATATAGAATGAATGAATATATCGCTTATTCCAAAAAAAAAAAGACTGCCACACATTCGTAAAATAGGTACAATCCAATTATAACCAAGAGCCAACTGGTCAAAATTAACAGATTTGTGTTCAGTGGGTCAAAATACATGGGAATATCTTGGTCTGCCTTATCGCACTCAATCTATTTTTTTTTTGTGTCGGTTTAATATGAAATTATTCATGAAAAAACGGAAAAGTCACAATGCCTTACATTTTTTGTCCCGATGCCATATGAGATATAAAGAAGATATTTTTTCATTGAACTGACCTCTAAGGGTTATAAAGCTATATTATGAAGGAGTAATGCTTTAGTGGCGTAGATAGGGGGATTTAGGGGATAGACCCCTCCTCCCCTTCGATAGAATTTTTTCACTGAATTACAAAAAGTCTAAATTGAAGATGGTAGAATTAATTTGTTGTGTGGACTCCGCCTTTAGAATTATAAATTTCGTCTTCTGGCAAAATTTGAGGCCTGACATGTGCATAAATCAAATGGCAGACATATTTTACACGACAATTTTTAAAAATTTGTACCGGCAGCTTCGAACACAGGAAAACTTTTTTACTTTTTTATTTAACGCATCGTATACATACATGTATAGGTGATGCTATTGCCAAACTACTTGTTGCAAATCTTTAGTAATGTAACCTGGACGTTTCATTCTTGATCGGTCAAGGATATGACAGGGCAAGCAATATGTCTGGCCGACTTAAAGACCTTCAAGCGATAATAACAGAAAAGCATGCACCACATGCTCTCTATGTTCATTGCGTGGCTCATTCCTTAATCTTGGCAATGTTTATTACAAACCACATAATATCTGAACACAATCGAAAAAGTTTACGATTTTTTTAATACAAAGAAATGAAAGGATTTTCTAGAAAAATTTGTAAATGATCAAGAAGAAACATCAAATATCTGTTCTATCCGTTCGTTGACTACTATATTATGGAACTTGGAAAAAGGTTCACTAAACAAATTTAATTTAGCTTGCTAAAGACTTACTAAACACAAAGATATATCCCTCTTTGAAGTTACAAAAATTAATAAACAAGCTGAAGAATTTAAAAAAAGTCGTAAACTTTTTCGGTAAGTTTCTTGACGTTAATGGTTCTAAAGTTTTTTAAGAGTTGCAATTTTCCAAACATACTTGTGCTGTTCAAAATTTTAGCTACACTGCCAGTGTCGACAAGTACGCCTGAGCGTACCTTTTCGGCTTAGAAGATGATAAAAACAATCCAAAGATGATAAAAACAATATATTCCTTTATGTGCAAAATATTTGTAATAACTTGCATTTTTCCAATGTAGGACCGATTAGATGGTTTGACAGCACTCGCGATTCATCGGGACAATAGCGATGACAATATAGAAAAGGCGTAACTTGTTGTTTTTTTCGATAGCGTTTTTAACATATTCTGGAAGACCACTCTCAAATACACCTTCTTTAAAAAAATCAATGTGCTTTTTTTGTTGTTATTGTTGCATATTTTAAATGAAAACTGCAGTGGAAAAGTTTTTATATACAGGGTTTTCCAGATTTTATTCAGTTATTCTCTTCTCCTGTAAAGTAATAAAAAGTCGAGTTACACCTTCATATATTAAGCATTAACGATGATTTCAGCCTCATTCGCACTAGTTGAAAGATTTCTACCCATGTTCAATATAAGAAAATGACGCCACTGTAGATGGTGCTATGTTACAAGAAGAGATTAATTTTTGAGGACTAATTCAATTAAAAGTCGCTTAAATTTGTTTAAATGTTAGTCTATACAAGGTGGCGCAAAATTAATCACCCTATCGGAAGATGTTATAATTTTTGCAAATGGCTTCGTACGTCAATCATATTTTACATTTATAAAGTAGACAGGTGCATAATATAAATATACAGTCAATGAAGTGCTATACTCCGCAATAGCGTGGAATATTTAATGGATATTGTGAAGAAAGCATTTTTTTGTCGCTTTAGATCGCCCGATTTAACCATCCCAGACTTCTTTCTTTTGGGCTACTTGAAGTTGCGAGTTTATGCCAACAAGCCTCAGACAATCGCAGACCTTAAGGAGAATATTCGACAGGAATGTAAACAGTTATCACCGGAAATCTTGTGGAAAGTCATAGACTGTTTTATTAAGTCATAACACTGGCGGCAGCCACTTGACGGATATCATCTTTTCCACTTAATAGAAAAAATTGTAAAGGTCCATCAATTGTAAAGATTTCCATCACTCAAAATCAAGTTTTTTTATTTAGTAAAAAAGTTATCGAAAAACGAAATTCTATGATTAAGTTTGTGCCACCTTGTATAACATTTTGGATGCATAAGATTTCCTAGACATGTAAGATAAGTTTTGTTTTCGAAATTTTTGGGTTTTTAAGAGGAAACACTACCAACTCTTAACTCATTTTTCAAAATTAAATTTTCGTTATCTTTACTATCATAAGATTCATATAATTTTTTGAAATTAACGAATATCTAATATTATTTAGAAATGATGTTTCTTATGACTAATTTATTTATTAAAATTTAGTTAGCTACTCAGTTGGCTGTGTCATGGACACACTCCTAGGTATTTTGACGTGACGACAGATCTTAATCCTTGCCCCTATTTTTATCTAATTCTTTTTCCTTGACCTCATTCTTACGTTTACTCTGTCAATCCTTGTCCAAAATATTGTTTCTCTCCATTCGCAATTTCTTATCCTAATCTCGTTTCTAGTCTTGTCCCCACTTTGACCTTTGACATTGTCCCAATTTTTGTACTAATTCTTGTCCTTTGTCCAAATACTTGTTCTAATGATGGTTTTAATATTATTTTTAGTATTATTATCTATTGGTTTTTGTTCTTTTTTTTTTGTTTTATCTTTTGCGTGTGCTTTCGTCTAGTTTTGTCTCTTTTTTTTATATTTTGTTTTTGCTGTTACTGAGGGCTCTACAATATTCTGTAGGCTGTTACTGAGGGCCTCAGATTTATTCTCGTTCCAAAAAATTTACCATAGTGCCTATGGTCACCGAATAGTAATTCTATGTAACATTTTTACATTTTTTTGTCAATTTCACTGCATTATACAGTTGTCTCGTATTTTTTCGTTACGAGATCAAAGAACTAATCTTTACCGTCGTAAAATAAAACTTACATTACCACTTATATTGAACGAGTCATAATTCCATGCAACAATATTGCTTTTTTGTTGCGAAACTTTGCCGACCTGGTTTTTGTCGTTAGGCCAAGTACAAATGAATTTTTTATTTCTTAACAATAATCGTATCGCATATACTCACTAAGTAATAATTTCATGCAACGCCGTTGCATATAATATAATGATTTGTTTTATTTTTGTCATGAGGTCAGAGAATTAGCCTTTACCGCTGTACTATAACTTTTCTCAAAGCACCTATCCTCCGCGAAAAACAATTCCATGCAATGCCCAAAGCATTTTTTTGGAAACCTGTGAAGTAATACGTTACAAAAAGGTAAAACATGTATTGTTTTTTGACCTCATTATTTGTACAATAGCTTGATACGGTCTTCACCACAGAAAATTCTTTTTATATAACGAGTATACATCCCTCTGTAAAAATGGAAATGGCGGCAAATTTCTTTATCCCGGGTAGCAATAATTGGCACTTAACCGCTGGTAATGAATACATTCAGTTCAATACACTTAAAGCTCTTATAGCACATCCAGGTGAGGACAATAAAAATCAATAGTTTTTAAATGTTTTATTAATAATTTGATAATACATAATATACTTTTTACTTAAACACTAAAAGATACAAATATCTTTTTACTATATTTATTCTTTATCTGAAACAGCGTTAAAATTGTTTTAAAACATAATTTCGAATTCAATCTTTTTACAATTTATAGAATGACGGGGCGAAAAATAAGAGTATGAAATTCTTGCCTAAACAAACAAGGAAAACGTGTAAATAATTGTTAACACAAAGTAAATAAAAGGATTTAATCAATAATATTTCATGCATATTTAACAATTCGACAGAACGCAAAGACTCCAACTTTTTTCATTCCGCAATTAAAGGCGCAGCTGTAATAGCGGCTTCCTTCTTTTCTTCGCCCTCGTCGGCGGGCGCTATCAATGGAACGTTTGTCAAATCATTTTCGCTGTCGTACGCATCGTTGATTATAGCAGCAGGCACTTCTGTAGGCAGAGCCTTAGTTATTGCCTCAATGGACTCAGCAACTTGTTCCTGTGGTTCTATTAGATCGTGAGATTCTGTATTGGCAGCAACTACAACCGGCAGTGGCGGAGGTGTAGTGGATAGCAGCACAGGCGATGAACTTATGGCGGCTGCACCATCGCCCATACCACGTTCAACTGCAGCAGCAGTGGGTGTAGTTGGTGAAGTTGGCATCGAGTCCTGCTGCTGACTAAACTCCTGGTTAGGACTTTCACGTGTGAAAAGACCCATTTTAGACTCAGGCACAGCAGCTGGCGGCAAACCTTCTTCACTGACCAATGGGGGCGCATTTGCAGCGGCTACCGAAGCCACTGTTGGCGCTGCAGGACCACTTACTAAATGAGCTGGGGCATGCTGCGGATGACCCGTGGCACGCGCATTTTGCGAATGATAACGCTGTATGTCCGCCTTGCGCCACAGCGTTATCTCTTGCTGCTTGAAATAACGTCTATCCTCAGTGTCCATCAGCACTAGGTTAAGGAAATATTTGACCGAGAACTTTTTGTTGATATCACGCATTGTAGGCGTCAAATTGTAGCCAGCCAAAAAGACACGTATCGGTATGCTTTCGCCCTTTACCGGAGCACCGTCCATTATCTCGTACTTGGCGATTGTTTCGTTTTCAGTAAACATGTTCGGACCAGTGCCAGTAGATTCGCGCTTAATAATGGCGATTTCCATATGTTTAATCTTTATGCGTACGAGCAAAAAATAAATTTTGCCAATTATCGTATCTTTCAGATGATATTTGCTCTTGTTGTATTCGAATTCAATGTGCAGGCAGTCTTCAATACCAACCTCCATCTTGATGGGGCTGTTCAGATCTGGATAACTGCACAATGTATGAACGGCGATATCTACCTCGCGCGTTATATCGCTTATGCGACGTATAATGGTTGCGCGCAGAAAATAACGCAAACGTACATTCGAGCCCGCATACACCTCGAATTGCTTCTCCACATTTGGAAAATCGAAGGGGTAGCTAGTGTTCTGTATCAAATCACCGGGACGTGCCAAGGCTTTGGCCAGACATTTGAACTCATGATGGTTGCCGCGATCATAGAAGAGCTCAATTTGCCCAATGAATTCGATTTTGATGCCTTGATGTTCGAGTTTACTGCCGGGTTTCTTGAGCGTTACATTCACCTGAATAATAAAAAAATTCGATGAGTTAAAATTCTCTTACAAATCGTTAAAAAGTCACAACTAAGTATTTGGAAGAAAGCTTATATTTAGAAAAAAGAAATTCGAAGAGAAGGCAAAAATTTATTTGGTGTATTTGTACACGTTGGTTATCATGAGATCACATTTCTCACACATTTAAAATGGGCGGAATTAGTTTATGCTTGCTAAAAGCTTAAACCTACCACTCTGATAAAGCGCAACTTTCTCGCAGACAACGTAAAAGCAGAGGATCGAATGCAGAAAACATGTAAAAAAACATAACAAAAATATATCAATATATGAGCTCTAGATAAAAGGAAACTTATATCGTTGTATTACAAGGATTACTGGTAATTCGATAGCCAATATAAGTGAAAGGTCAGTTACAGTCGTCACACAGCAGACACGCGTGCATTAAACAAAGTTGTAACAAGCACCATAGTTAGGGAACAAGCAAAGTAAGTAGAATATGTATTTCCAAAGCAATGTGTTTAGTTATTTTTCAAAGGATGGTAAAGAATCAATGACACAATCAACTTGTCGCCGGTAAATTAGTGTGCTTTACGTCGCCATATAAAAAACTGGTGAATTCATTTGTGAAGACTTGGAAATATTTAAGCACCACGACCAGACCCACCTTTCCGGAAACTGTTTCGCCATCGTAGTAGAGTAACATCTTTTCCATTTTTCCATCCTCTCCTTTGACCTCAGCGGTATTCCTAGTATCACCGCCATCGAAAACGATATCGATTTCGGCCGATTGCCCAAAACCAAGGAAATTCATTTTCACCTTAGTTACACGCTTTTCTCAGATTTGAATGTTTTTTGTTGAATTAAGACTAGCTGATTTTGCTAAAACTTTATTGGGCGTTTTGTTGGAAGTTTTATTTCTGATTAGTTGTGAATTTAGATAAATTTTTTGACAAAACAGTGTTGTCAGCACAAAAGAACAACTTGTGAAATTTAGGGATTTTTATTTTTTAACCATAAAATCCAGCAATAAACATTAGTATGTATTTTTTAAACATTTAAATATATACTTTCATTAATTAATATCCAATGGATCATGGAACTTAAGTCTGCAGTCCAAATTAATAAATTTAAATAGTATGCATTAGCTCTTTCAGTAGTCTTTTTGTGGGGAGATCAGCACTGGCAGAATATTTGACATTTCTCACATTTGACAGTTGTTGCGTTCGAAAAATATTTTAATTCAACCTGTTTTTGATGCGTTCAAATTTTAAATGTAATACAGCTAAAACACCAACGAATTCGCTTGCCACACATTATATTAGGGCTATACCCGATTACGGACAAATAGCGTGGCATTTGCAAAATATGATGGCAAATATTTTCAACACAACAACAAAATGTACAGATTTGCATTTGCCCGACTGTGTCAAATTTACAACACTAAAATCTCATTGCATACAGTAGAGAATGGGCAACACTTATTTGCCAATCAATCAAAAAAAAAAAAACGGTAAGTTGATACATTATCGATGTGGCAGCACCCTCCAAGGCTAAATTTCGCCCCCCAATCATTGTTTATAATATCAACATTACAAATTTAGTAGACCAATTCAAAATTAAAAACCCAAATATTGATTTAATAATTAAAAATATATCCCAAAATAAATCAAAAATTTATCTTTAGGACTCGAATCTTCATTCGGAAAAGATGGCCCTACTTAAAAGTTTGGTAAAATATCCAAAATAAAAAAATTACTGCATCAAGTTATTTCATGGGAATCCCCAAAGTCAAGAAGTAGGAAGGTACAATGCAAGCGCTGTCAGCAATGGGTTCATATTGCTAAAAATTGCAATAGATCTTACCGTTGTGTAAAATGTGAGTCCAAGCATGAACCTGGAGAGTGTTCTCTGAATAAAGACTCTAGCCTAAAGATTCAACCCTTTTGTATTAATTGTGGTACATCTGGTCATCCTGCCAATTGGAGAGGCTGTTATTTTTACAAGGATTTCATTAATAATAAAAAACGTTTAATTTCATGATGAAAATCATTATGAGCTTTGTGTCGTGATCCTGTTAAAATTTCTCTCTCAAACTCTGCTAAACCTTCAATTATTGATAAATTTTTGAAAGTTGCTAAGCAAATTCTCAATCCTGAGCAACAAACGCTCGAGCAAAAAATCGAAAAGTTTTTGAAAAATATCAATCATCTTTCTAAAGATGACCTTATAAAAGAGTGTACTTCACTCTTGGATGAAGTTGTAGTTAATTATGGGGACTAACATTAAAAAATGTTTGTTTTTTTTTTTTCAAAAAAATTCTCGATTTTAATAAAATTGATATTTGCTTCATTCAAGAAACACTGAAAAATGTGTCAATAAATTACCTTACCTAGAACATGATTTAATTAATTTTGTTTTTGATTCGCAAAAAAATTATAATTGGTCAAATTGGTTAATTATTTTTAATTAGCTTTAAGTGTTATTAGAATTCGAATCAACGTAACTTAAAAATGTTTTTTTTTTGAGCAAACATTTGATTTTCTTTTGTCATTTTCCTTGCCTCTGCATGCTTTCATGTCTTGTAATAGAATTAATTTTGCTGTTCTATGTTTTCTTTCTTTGTCACTTCTGCTTATTTCATTGTGATTGTTCTGAAGTCTCAATAAAATTTACTTACTTACTAACTTGTTTCGAACCTGTATGAAATAGAGCCCTGCATGAGTTTGCTTTTTCACCTACTCGAATATATTGACATGTTTTAGAATAAAATGCTTAGTCTCATCGCTTTTCTAAAGTTTTCATATGTGAATTTACTCTATCTTGGTATTTTGCGCAAATAAGAAACAAAGACAGTAAGAGATAAAATCTTGAGAACTTGAAACCATCTCTTGATGATAGCAATATAGCATGGGTTGGGTTTTTTCACATAATCGCTATAATCCTTAATTTTCATTAAATTTAAGAAAATTTAGTATTTTAAAAAAAGACTTGATGTAATCTATTGATTTATAAAAAACCTGCACTTTTCATTTACGTAAAAAACAATTTTAGTGGCTACTTGCCACACATTAGACAATGCAGTTTTTGCAGAGATATATAATGAGTTCTTTATAGAAATAATCAATTCCTATCAAAATCCTTCCAAGAACTTTAATTTTATGTGATCCGCTGATAAAAAGGTGAATTATATATTTTTGTAAGACAACTCAATTACCGAAATAAACAAAATTTATAAGAAACTAGCCTTTTCCCGGCGCGCGTTGCTGTACCCTGCAACTATATGGGACCATAATAGGTGTATTCAAAACTTTTCTTAGACTCATAGTTTGAAACCACTGACGTTTTCCACGGCTCGTTACAGTTTCCCAGTAGCAGGAGATCACCAAATGGTAACTCCATTTTGAGTTTGTTTGTAAGTACTGCTACTTTTACTTCCAAAGCTATTCGATAATACAAATTTTAATTGTATGGGCGGAGCCACACCCACTTATATAATGCCCATCCCAGTTTTCTAGTAGATGGTCATTACCCAGTTTTAGTACAGTTGCAGAGAGTGAGCATACAAACTAAATTATCAAAATGTAGCCAAATCGACGAAAACCGTAGGAAATGTAGCATTTTTATTGATTTGTGGGCGGTTAAAGGGGGTGTGACAGAAATTTAAACCATCTCGTACTTGAAAAAAATGTGCTGCCAAAATTTCAGCTCTATCGGCTCAGTAATTTTGAAGTTTCCAGACATCACACAGACAGCGTTTAGCTTTTTGTGTATATATTTTGGATAAAGATTATTGGCTATAACTTTTGATTGGTAAGAGATACTAAGATAATTTTTCCTAAAAAATCAATTTTTTAGCTTGTTTATTTTTTCAAAAATATAAAAACACAATATTGGAAAAAAAAATTTTGTTTGAAAAAATCAAGACGTAGGCTTTGCTTTTTGAATCACAAAAATGGTTTTTAATTTTTGCGTAAAATTGAAATAACTTTTGCCTATAAATGTTATAGCTTTTAAATAGAGTTGAAAATTTGCGAATTTGAATTTAAATTATTTTTACAACAGAAACAAATTTTGAGCCTTTTTTTGAGGAAAACTCCAAAATTTCAGACCTTTTTTGAAAACAATATTTAAAATATATATACTCAACTAACGGTATTTTTGCAATAAGGTTTTTATAGTACTTTGATGAAGGTTAAAGAAAAAAAAAAAATTTTTAAAAGTGTATAAAAAAGCACCGGAGATATTTGAATCGAAAATCACAAAATTCAATTTCTGATTGAGTTTTTCTCATTTTTGAGCACGATGTTGCATAAAATATATCGTTGTAGTAAAATTTTTCATAGTTTTCAAGATTTCTTCATGTTTTTGATGTCAAATAACGGAAATTTTTTAATTTTACTAAATTTAAGAAATATTTTATATTTTGTAAATATTTGCGTATGTAACATCTACAAATATGCGATTTTGTAAAAAATTTGTACTACAGCACCATCTGGTGTCCAAGGTGGTTCAAAGAAGATACTGTCAAAAAACTCATCGTACCCAAGAAATACTACACACTAAAAAATTTCCAAGATAAATTCACACCGGTGAGCGGATATTTACATTTTCTACACCGAACGGTGTTAATTTACACCGCTTATCCGGTGTGAAATGCTTAACTTATTCGATCAGTGTGAAATAGGAAAAGCGAAGGAGAAGAGCAACATTGAAATCACATTATCATTGACAAATAAATTAAAACTTGAAGTTTCTATGACAAAGTGAAAATTTTAATAAAAAAAAAAAAATTAAACTAAAAGTTTAACTTCAGTGCGTTAGCTAAGTGCACTATGTATTTATTTAGTAATTTGTGCAGTTTTTGTGAAAACCCCGTTGCAGTTTTTGTGAAAATTTGAGCAGAATTCGAAAGCAAGTCCAAACAAAATTTTAAATGTCTCTTTTTGTACCAAATAATTAAAAAATAATTAATTGAATACCTATGTATGTGATACAAATGTACAAATTTAAAAATCTGTTAAGTATATATACTCGAAAATATTGTTCTCAGAGAAAAATTAAATAATAAACTTATTGAATTAAAACCTTTTGTCCACGGAAATTACACAGTTCGGTGTTAAAAAAAAATCATGATTTTGCTCTTTCTAAATAAACACCTAACAGGGGTACAAAATAAACATCCTATCTGATATTTACTTTTTTACACCGATTGGTGTGAAAAAAAAATACCCTTTCGGATATAAGATTATAACACTTTGACACGATGTTTTTTAATACCGAACGGTGTAGGACTCCCTGGAACACCGATCGGTGTAAAATTCTATAGAAATTTTTTGGTGTGTATGTACCAATTTTTTATTTTAATCGCATGAGCGGTTTGGGAGTTTTAGGTGGGTTTGTAAAAAATTTGTACTACAGCGATCTCTGGTGTTCAAGATAGGTCAAAAAAAGATTACAGCAAAACACTCAACCTACATGAAAACCACTGTATACCACTTTTTATTCTAATCGCATAACCGATTTGTGAGTTTTAGGCAGGTTTGTAAAAAATTTGTACTACAGCGCCCTCTGGTGTTCAAGGTGGATAAAAATTGATAGCCCACAAACACGCACCGTACCAAAAAACTTCTATACACAAATTTTCATGCTAATCGGATAAGTAGTTTAGGAGTCTATTGCATAGTTACATACGACATTTAGTTCCAAAGCAATTCGATATCATAAATTTGGACTGTGTGGCCAAATTCCCCCTTGTCTAATGTTCGCTCAAATATATAATAACTACCTCTTGGGCCCATAACGTCTACACATCAAGTTCCACTATCAAAACATGTACAACTCAGGAATAATAATGATTTCTAAAAAGTGGGCGTATATATAGTTAGAACACACCCAGTTTTAGTATAGTTGCCGACAGTAACCATACGAACTTATTTACCAAATTTTAGTCTAATACGACCAAAAAAGTCTTAAATATAGCATTTTTATTGATTTGTAGGCGGTAAAGGGGGTATGAAAATTTTTACTATGCCTATATTTTTCGGGCAAATGCAAACTAAAGTGAGACTTGCCAAATTATTCCAATATTTTATTTATTTCTAATTACCCTTGCAAATATTTCCTCATATACATCATAGGTGCGCACCTGTATTTTTTCACAGCTGTATTGTTGATAAGTTCACTAAAATGCCTATAATTCATGAACCAATACACATATAAGGACCATTTTTACAAAACAACCTTTGTATTGACGTCACCTTTCTTGCGAAATTTCCAGAAACAAAATCGGTTCACGTATTACAGAGAACATCAATTTCATACACAATGCAACTTATTTTTATATATATAGATTACAAACATTTAAAAAAAAAATCAGCGCAGGCGTTCTGCGATTTTAGATATATATATCAAAACAGTGGGCGCAAAAGTGGGCGTGGTCAATTTTCTTTCAGTAAACACTTAAATTGGATTACTACGAACATTTGAAAAAAAAATTATCCAAATCGGTCCAGCCGTTTTCCGATTTTAGATAAATCGAAAAAAGTGGGCGTGGTCAATTTTTCTTTCCGACAAAACTTAAATTGGATTACTACGAACATTTGAAAAAAAAATTATCTAAATCAGTCCAGCCGTTTTCCGATTCTAGATAAATCAAAAAAAGTGGGCGCAAAAGTGGGCGTGGTCAATTTTTCTTCCCTTAAAAACCTAACTTGGACTAAAACGAACATTTTAAAAAAAAAAATATCCAAATCGGTCCAGCCGTTCTGAAGTGATGCGATTTCAACCAAACGTACACTTCTTTTTATATATATAGACTAGCGGATCTCGGCAAACTCTGTTATACCCTAGCAAATATTCGTAAATAAATGGATTATATATTTTTAAATCTTTTATTTTATTGATTGTTATTGAAATGTACTGTGGGCCACCCATTGAGAAAAAAAATAACTACAAGCCATTCCTGCATCCTTATTACAATATGTCTAAATATTTGGTTTCGCTCTAATGAGGCTTCGCACATAAGCACCACAGATTTTTATATAAAAAAGAAAAAGACAAAAAAAAAAAAAAAAACATCTAACCGATAACGGTTTTGCAAGGCAAAATACATATCTTTTCCTCTCAGTTGTGTAAGACGATAATGCATTGAACACATTGATAACTACACGACTCACAATGGGGTATTTTATGCCAAAAGTGACGATTAATTGAAAAAAAAAGTTCAAGGTACATAGTGATGTTAGGTACCCGATGAAAGAAGATAAAATTCTACATCACTAAGTGAAAGAATAGTTGAAAAATATTGTACCGTTTACCCGCAATGCAGTTTGAAAGTCATCATTTTTTTTCTCTTTCAGTGTGCACAGTGACAAACGTGTTTATTAGAAATTTTTAAAGTTTTTTTTTGTGTATTATTTGTTACAAATTACAAAAAACTACGATGGAACCTTCTTGTTTAGGTATTTAAGCAATACAAAATTTAATTTTAACGTAGAATACGTTATACGGGAGTGTTAATCGTGAGCACAAAATTTTGAGAAAATGTTTGTCACTTTCATTATAAGTTTTTAATACTTTATGCATGCATTGAAGAAAATTCAAGTATGCTCGTAACATATTTAATATTTCTTCTTTTGATTTGTATTTAAATAATCATATTGCTACATATAATTTTTTTGATTCTATAAGTAAATCAAAATTTAACTCCTTCAAATTTTGTATTAATTTTCATATGCTTTGTATTTTATGTATTATAACATCATGTGTAAGAGCAGTACGATTATCTGTGTGTTCATCACAGAACCAGTGTGAGAAACGTACACACATATTCCATACAAGCAAGCAGCAACAGCATCGCACACGTACACACATATTCCGACAAGCAGCAACAGCATCGCACTCTGTTCTCTTGCAGTTGCAACCATGGTATAATAATTATTATACCATGGGTTTGTGTTTGTTTTTGTTTTGCTGCGGTTTGCCTGCCTACATTCAGTGTATTAAAATTAGCTCATATACCTTTGGACGGCTGTTTGGATACGTATATTTCTTTACTGGTTTATTTAGGTAAATGCTTAAATAAGACAAAAAGTGGCATGTTTAGTTATCGCTTCTCGGCCTTATGGCTAAGATCAAAGTGTAGTATCTGTTCTTATCAGCTTAACATCTGATAGATCCTCCATCGGAGGACAACAAATGTTAAACAAATTTTTGGAAATAGACGGAGTGCTAGGGGCTTGCTCCACCTCTGTCTCGGGTTGGCCCGGTATTGCAGAACCGCCGGGATTTCGGCCCAATTTAAAATATATTTAAAATTTGTTATTAGATATAATTAATTTTACCTTAATTAAGCATATTGCTTCTGTGAAATGTGCAGCATTATAAAAATTGATATGGTTTTATCAGGGAGCGTAAATGTTATGACTCGTTTAAAAAAGTCAATAAATAGAAGTTAAAATTTGACTTATATTTTTTCGGTCAAAAATAACAGTTTTTTAGTCAAAAATAAAAGATAAATATGACTTTTGTTTTTCCGGTCAAAAATAACAGTTAAAATATGACTTTTATTTTTAAGTTTTAAGCGGGAACTCCATTCACTGCATATGCATATGCGTCCGTCTACTCGCTGGCACAATTTACGCAAGAAAATGATGGCAGAGTTCAATGATTGCGTTTTACGTTCAGACTAAGCAGGGCTACAAAATTGCAAAATATTTGGTATGTTCTTAATGGGTAATATCGCAAAGGCGCGGGTTCAATTCCGGCGGCTGGCATGATTTTTTTTTCAATTTCGCATTATTTATTATTTTTTTTAAACAATTTTTTAATAAATAATTCTATAAATAAAATTTTGAGCAAATAATTTACTTCTTTGCAATCATTTTATTTTGTTTTATTATTTAAGCTTAGGTGGTTAATATATACAGCCGTGGACACATAAATAGCACAAAAATACATGTAGAGTGTTTCACATGAATTTAAATAAAATATATAGAGGAAAACAAGAATTTATTTCATGGTATTTGAGCTTAAACAATTAAAACTTAAAATCAGTAGCAACTTTTTAATTACGAATTAAAAATTAGAAAATGAATCAAAAATCTGAAATTGCTCCTTAGCTGAGGTGGACATATAAATAGCACAATTTGGATTCTGAAAAAAAGACATAGTAATTTATTTTTATTTTACAATGAGCTTATGAATATGCTTACTAGTACTTGGTACTGTATCCCGAATTGTCCAAAACAGCCCGACATCTTCGTCACATACTCTCCACAAGCTTCCTGACCTTATCCTTCGGAAGAGAGTACCAAGCCTTCTCAATTCCACCCCATAACTCATTTAAATTTCGAAAATTTTGGTTGCTTATGCTGACCTTCACATCATTCCATAAATTTTCTATGGGATTGAGGTCTGGGCTTTGAGCCGGCTAATTCAAAATATTTATTTTTTCCTTTTTTAGCCAATCAATCACAACCTTTGCCGTGTGTTTTGGATCATTATCGTGCATAAAAGTCCACCTAATAGGCATATTCTCAAATGCAAATGGTTCCATCTGGTTATTAAGAATATCTAAATACATATTTTTGTCCATTATTCCTCGTACACGAAAAATTGGCCCAACGCCGTGCCAGGAAAAAGCTGCCCAAGCGATTCAATTCCCTCTTCCATGCTTTAATGATTTTTTTGTATACTAAAGATTCAACTCTTGGCGTTTGGGGCGCCGAACAAAAGTTTTTCCATCTGATCTAACCCTATTTAATTTAGTTTCGTCAGTCCAGAGCACGTTTTTCCAAAATTGGTTTTCTTTATTCACATGGGCCCTTGCAAAAGCTAAACGATCCTTTAAATTTTTTTTTTGTTAAGAGCGGCTTTCTTCGGCTAATGCGTATATAAAGATTAGCTTCATTTAGTCTCCTAGATACTAGTTTTCTTGAAACATTCGGGCTATTTTCTACATTTATTTCCCACATAATTTGCTTTGCTGACTTGAAAGGATCAGCCTTACTTTTGTGAACTATAAGTCTATCAGTAGAAGCGGTGATTTTACGCGGTCTAGGATTGCGCGGCTTATTCTCGAAAAGATTTCAACCACTTGATTTAACCAGCTTGAGTGCATTATAAACCATTTTTCGCGAAATTTTGAGAATATCCGCGATTTCAGAAGGTTTTGCCTTTTCGACTTACTTCGTGAGTTATAGACCATTTTTTCCGAAGTGCAATGTTTCCCGCGACCCATTTTATTTAGAATCGGCGAAATTAACTCAATACAAATCTAAAATTTTTACAAACACCCGATCTTGTTAACTTTTATTCACCAACTAACATGTGTGCTATTTATATGACCACATCAGATCGTACATGCCTTTACAGAAAGAGACGGCCTGAGCAAATAAAAGTAACTAACGGTACATCTCTCTCGGAGTTTTAAACAACGTCACACTGGAGTCTCAAAAAATTATAACTACAGTTAATTAATGCATTATTAGGTTCAAACGAAACGTTTAAAAAATAAGTTGGCATTTGTGCTATTTATGTGTCCATGGCTGTATGTGCATATGCTTAGAGTAAATTTTATTTTTAATTTTTATGATGATTTCGCATGGATGTTTAATTGAATTATAATTTTTTTTCCTCAAATGGTTGCATTATTTAAAAAAAATTATTTCATTTAAAAGTAAGTATTATTAAAAAAAACTGACAAAATGTATAAAATTAATTAAATTATTTGCAAGAAATGGTAAAAAATTAAAATAAAATGTACTCCAAACATATGCACAGACAATACATATTAACTTCCTAAGCTTAAATAATAAAACAACTGCAAAGAAGTAAATTTTTTGCTCAAAATTTTATTTATAGAATTATTTATTAAAAAATTGTTTAAAAAAATAGTAAATAATGCGAAATTGAAAAAAAAAAATCATGCCAGCCGCCGGAATTGAACCCGCGCCTTCGCGATATTACCTAAGCTTAAATAATAATAAAAAAAACAAAAACAAAATGACTGAAAACAAATAAGTTCTTCGCTTGAAATTTATAAAAATTGCAAATTATTTACTAAAAATTGATTAAAAAAAAAATAAAAAAATGTATATTTTAAGAAAAAACAAAAAAAATCATGCCAGCCGTAATTACAAAAAAAAAAAAAAAATGCCAGCCGCCGGAATTGAACCCGCGCCTCCGCGATATTACCTAAGCTTAAATAATAAAAAAAAACAACAACAAAATGACTGAAAACAAATAAGTTCTTCGCTTGAAATTTATAAAAATTACAAATTATTTACTAAAAATTGATTAAAAAATGTATATTTTAGGAAAAAACAAAAAAAAAAATCATGCCAGCCGTAATTACAAAAAAAAAAAAAAAAATGCCAGCCGCCGGAATTGAACCCGCGCCTCCGCAATCATTTCCAATGAAATTGCATTTTGCGAAAAAATGCCAGTTTGCTAGAAATTAAACAAAATTGCGAAATAGTGCGCTGTTGCAAATTTTCGCTATTTTTGTTGATAAAAATAGCAATTACAAACACAATCACAAAATTCAAATGATTTGTGATCTTCGCAACATGAAGAAACTCTGTTTTTCTGAGTAGCGCAGCATGTTTCACGATTTTATCAAAAACACAACATGTTTCACTTCTCGTTGGCCCGTCAGGTTCGCTCACGAAATTCTGTTAAAATAACATTTTGGAGGTCTACTCTTTTTATGTCTTTGGTTTTTGTCATAAGCAGAAAATGAAAAAATGTTTATGAATAACAATGTTAGCAAGGTTGTATAGAAGCTGCGTAAAGCCTTAAACAGTGCGTAACTAAACAAGCGTTTAAAGGTTGTTTAAGGAAATCTATTGAATAAGGCTGTTAATAACTAACGTATTCTACGTCTGACCTATGCGCCCGTGTTATCTAACACAGGCTTGAGCTGTTTTTTTTTTTTATGAAATAGTGTTTATATATATACTAATTTATTTATTTTAATTTAACCTTAAAAAGTTGGATTTTTCGATATGTAACTAGAGATATAGTTGTGCATTGAGAGGAATTAAGAAAAACTGTTTTGATTTTCGTAAGCTATGAACATTCAAGCTATATTCTATAAAAAAAAAAACTGCGTCAATGCTGCGCACTTTCGCGGTATTTCGATTTTTTTACTTTAACTTACATGTCACGAATTTACGATTTTATTTCGAAAAATTAAAATAAATGAAAATAAAGTACAAAATAAATCTAAATACTAAACAGATTTTGCTGTTTTTTGTTTTTTTTTTTTTTTTGTTGTTTACCAGTTCTCTTCTCCTCTTTTTTTTATCCGCTATTTTTTACCCTACATTATCGAAAGCGACATATTCAGTGCACCTTTTCTCCAATAAAGGTAGATAGTTGATGTTTCTTTCTAAAACGGGTTTTTATATATTAAAAGAAGCAGATGAATGTGTTAAGATATTAAATTAAATTATAGTTGTTCGATTTTAACACTTATTTTCTGATTTTGATATTAGTAAGACATAAATTGTTTGCCCTGCAGTTTGCAGGGTACATGTAAAATCAACATCATTGTTTATGTTTATTAACTATTGTTATTGCAAACCTTTGCTTTTGTATAAAGTGTCGTTCAAAGCTTGTTCTGTGCAATTTGTAGTGATGTTCTATATACTATGTAAGTCGGTAAAGGGTACAAAGCTAATGATTTAATTTTTAAGGTTCTCAAAAATTGTATCTCCCTTGTAGGAACGCAATCAAGCGTATACTTTTTTACTCGTCGAAGTCTTTACGACATAATGGAGAAATCTGACTGCAAGGAATTTAATGACAAATTTAACTTTTTAAAAGAATATCTAAAAGAAAAAATACGACCTTCAAATAAAACTATATCAGAGTTTGATGATAGGGTAAGGTCCTTTATTTCTTCTCGACACGAAGAACGTTTTCTTAAAGCGAACAAAAGTTGGCTAGATGCATCGATAGCTTTTAACGGTTGCACACGAGCAAAACGAAGCCGAAAAGAACTTCCATTTGAAGAATGTGACGAGGGAACCAAGAACAAAAAAACTAAAGCTTTGAGAGATAATACTCCTTTACAATTGTTAGCATATGCAACTCAAATGCGCTTTAGAGCAGCTGGACAACTAGAAGCATCTAAAGTAATTAAGGAAATAATGACAACTTCACCATCAAGAGAAAGATTCCTCCCTTGTTATTCTAATATACAAACAGCTAAAAAAGATTGCTACCCTAGACGTGAGTGCATTCAAGTGTGTGAAACTTCCATCAAAGTAGGTTTGCAAGCTCTATTGAATCATACCCTTGAGCGCATAATTTTATTGCAAAAAAGTTTCGTTGATAATTTAAAGGATTGTGAACTTACAAAACTTTGTCTATACACAAAGTGGGGCTTTGATGGTAGCTCTGGGCACAGCTCATACAAGCAAGCTTTTCATGACTCTGATTCATCAGTTTTCATAACATGCATTGTACCACTCAGGTTAAGTTGTGAAAACAAAATAATTTGGCATAAATCTCAACCATCATCTACCAGGTACTGCAGGCCCTTAAAAATTGAGTTCATAAAAGAATCTACTGTGTCTAAGAACGAAAAAGAAAGAGTTGACAAAGAAATAAATAATCTTGAAAACACTGTTTTGCATCTCGGAGAAAAACGACTCGGAATTAATCACAACTTAATTCTATCTATGATAGATGGAAAAGTGTGCAACGCACTCACTGAAACAACGTCCACTCAAAAGTGTTACTTATGCGGTGCTACTTCTACACAGTTCAATAAAATTGATGAAATGATAAAAAGGGTTGTAAAAACGGAGAACCTACAATTTGGTCTTTCGATCCTTCATGGATGGATTCGCTTTTTTGAGTGCCTTCTTCACCTTTCTTACAAACTACCAATAAAAAAATGGCAGGCTAGATCAGATGAAGAAAAAAAAATTGTTTCTGACAATAAAGTCCGTATTCAGAAGGAGTTCAGGGAGAAAATTGGGTTGATTGTTGACCAACCAAAGCCCGGGTTCGGAAATTCCAATGACGGCAACACAGCTAGACGTTTTTTCAAAACTGCAGAGGTATCAGCACAGATAACTAATATTGATATTGATTTAATAAAAAAGATTCACATAATCATAATAGTTGTTTCCAGTGGTTATGAAATCGATATACAGAAGTTTTGTGATTTTTCCCTTAATACTGCAAGAGATTTTGTTGAGTATTATCCCTGGTACAACATGTTTCCAACTGTACATAAATATTTAGTTCATGGACCAGAAATAATAGCTCATGCTTTGTTACCAATTGGTCAATTGACAGAAGAAGCACAGGAAGCTCGGAATAAAGACTTTAAAAGTTTTAGGGCGAATTTCTCACGAAAATGTAGCAGAGAAAAGTGTAATGAAGACATTTTAAATAGGCTTCTGATTACTTCAGACCCTTTTATTTCTGGCAAAAGAAAACTGCCATGTAAAAATAGTAAGGAATTTCCCAAAACAGGCACTAGAATTAATAATTCGACCAGTTATTGATAAAGATGGTTATGATGAAGATGACGATGAAGATGATGATGACGATGGAGATGATGATAATGAAGATGATAATGAATTTGGTGACTAAGATTTCCAATTAAAATTACTAAATATCCTTGGAAATATTCTCGCATTTACCATTTATTTAGTTATATAGTCATCAATATCATTAAAAAAAAAAAATAAAAATTTCACTAGCATATATTTAAATATAGTCTTTTTTTTCTACTCAATATATATTTGTTTTAAAAAAATAACAACTGCATTCCTAGAATGCTTGTGTGAATTAATCGCACGAAAATGATGTTGTATATACTATGTTATTCGGTAAAAGGTAAATAGCTAATGATTACATTTTGAAGCCGCCATTTTGAATTTCAAATTTTGGACTTCAGATTCGTAATCAGCGACCCCACAAACTCCTGTATACAAAATTTTACTTCCATTAAACGTTTTTTGTAGAAGTTAGCTTGTTCATGGCCGCCATTTTGAAGCCACCATTTTGAATTTCAAATTTTTGACTTCAGATTCGTAATCAGCGACCCCACAAACTCCTGTATACAAAATTTTACTTCCATTAAACTTTTTTGTGGAAGTTAGCTTGTTCATGGCTGCCATTTTGAAGCCACCCTTTTGAATTTCAAATTTTGGACTTCAGATTCGTAATCAGCGACCCCACAAACTCCTGTATACAAAATTTTACTTACATTCAACGTTTTTTGTAGAAGTTAGCTTGTTCATGGCCGCCATTTTGAATTTCAAATTTTTGACTTCAGATTCGCAATCAGCGACCCCACTAAATCCTGCATACAAAATCTTACCTCCATTAAACGTTTTTTGTATAAGTTAGCTTGTTCATGGTCGCCATTTTGAATTTCAGATTTTTGACTTCAGATTCGTGACCCAAAGTACAATTTTTGTCTCGATAAGTGGCCCCTGTCAATTAATCGACACTTTTGGCATGAAATACCCCACTGTGCGACTTTACGATTTGACGTGAAGAAAGAGTCATCAATCTGGAAATACCATACGATCGTTTCATTCACGCATACACAAACTTACACTGTTGCCTCTCGTCAAATTAGAAATATACCGGCTCTATACCGAATTGCTATGCCGTTGCGACCTTTCACCAAATTCACTTTATAAGAGCATGTGTAAAAAATTTGACAGATGTCGTAACGTCGCTGTCGTCGTTAATGTGTTTAGTGTATAACTCTTGTAACGGTAACTTACTCAAGCACAAAAGGGAATACAATAAATTACAAAACAAGTTGGAAATTTGGCAAAATCTAACAAAACTTCGTCTTTTATACCGCAAAACTTTCATACCAACCACAAAATTGAATGATCATATTGATTGGTATTAAATAGATAAGCTTTGATACTTAAAGCGTACTCTGAATTTGAATAGATTGGACGCAAATCATACCTATACCCCCATATACCTGACAACACCGTAATAATAAAACTTTCATAATTGGGAATATACATATTTCAACTTGGCATGGGGTATTATTTTGATATTTTGACCTCGATGATAGTTATACTACAATAACAGCAAGGGGATATTTCGGCTTCAACCAAGCCGATGATAATTCCTTAGTAGTTTTTTTATAATTTTGAAATTGGAGCCAAATGCAGTTTTTCAAAATTGTTTGGGTGAAAAATAGTCAAATAAAATCAAATAAAGTATCAAATAAAAATATGATTTTGCTAGAAACTTTTTGACCATCTTTTAAAAATCAACTTTTTAAATTATTATAGTACTAAATTGTGATCAACTATTTATCGGGAAACAATACTTTTTGTAGGAATATTTTTGGTAAAATGTAAAGGAAATCCAATAAGAATATGAGGAAAAAATTTGGGTGCTTCTTAGGTAATTTTTTATATATCTCATTTATTAGTTTAAGTAAAGTTTTTAGTAAATTAGTTAAAAAAAAGAGTTTATATTTAAGTGCTGAGCTGACTGAGAATATAGTGTTCTACAATTAATGTAGCGGCCTCGATAGTCGATGGATGTCGCGTTTGACTGCTATCTCAGAGGTTCCGGGCTCAAATCGCGGCCAGGCCATGGTCCTACGCTTTAACATTCCTTCATTTCTTCATATAATTCATCAATATAGACGCCCCACACAACCAATTCTATAGAGCTTGTCCCATCTACAAGCAACAAGCGCGCACTATAATCACTACCAGCTAATTAAAGTTACTTCCATCTGCAAGCACAATCCAACACCAGCTTGAGCGCGCACTTTAAACGCGGCCAAAGCGTTGCTAGACACTTGTCTAATTCTTATCTTATTCTTGATACTAGTCCCTGTGCAAAAATACTTGCCATCATCCTTCTTGTAATTATTTTTGTTTTTATTTTTTTGTTTTAATTTTTATTTTAATTTTTTTTTTTTTAATTTTTATTTGCAATCTTTTTTATTTTTTTTTTTTGGAATATTAACATTTACCCTAGCACTGTGTAAAAAAAATCATGCAACGATGGTACATTTGGAGCATTCCACTGAAAATGGTAATTTTTGACACATATCTCATTGTTTTTTTATAAATTGATTGACGGAGTTGGTGGTAACGTAAAGCGACTTGTAAGCCAAAAAGCTCGAGGTCAAGGAGATGGTACCGTAATCCAAAACGCAAAAGATTTCGTTACATTAGCAGCCACTTTAGTACCTTCTACGAAGGTTTTCTATATTGCTGAATCAGAAATAGCTGATAAAATCCAAAATGTTCATCCGTGGGAAGCTGCGGACTGTTCCAGGAATATCAAAATTTCATCATATATTAATTGACGGTCATAACCTAACATGCAAGAAACACGCTTTAGATAATCATAGTGTTAAGTTTTCATTTAAAAAATGATTCAAAACGAATACTTAATTTCTGGATTTCGTACGAGTACCATACAGACGAAAGTGTCCCGTACAAGCGATTTCATTTTTATTTTTTTATTCTCATTTTAATAGATATTTTTTTGAACATGTAGTATTTCGTTATACCATCATCGACGAAGTCTGCATAAGTATATTTTTAATTTTACAGAGATAATTAATTTTGCTGAAATTCTCCAATCATGTCAAAAAATAAAAAGTATGGTGGACTGCGGCTGTCCCGTACAAACAAACATCTTTTATACTTATTACTGCCTATTTATGAATATTTTCAGGAACAAATAATTGATTTTGAAATGTCAAAAAATAAAAAGTATGGTGGACTGCGGCTGTCCCGTACAAACAAACATATTTTCATACTTATTACTGCCTATTTATGAATATTTTCAGGAACAAATAATTGATTTTGAAAAGCCTCCGTTACACTAAATTAATGTACTAGATGCTTTGAACAATTACATTTCGGTTTATTTTTAATTTAAGATCTTAACTTATCAAATGCGTACGATTTGTCCCGTACCAACAGTGGAATGCTCCATTTACGTTGCTTTAAGCAGTTCTCTGAAGCCATAACATTCTTTTATTTTTATTGTGTGGTCGAAATACTCACTTTTATTTAAACTCATTACAAGGTAAAAAATCAATCTGTGGTGTCGTAAAGCAAAATATACCGTAGCACCTATACTGAGCGAGTAATAATCCCATGCAACAGTATTGATTTTGTTGCATAAGTTGCTAACCCCACGACATGATGACGTCATAATATATTTTTGTCGACATTCTGAAGGCCAAGTACAAATACTTGATTTTCGTGTTATACATTTTATCGTATTGCATATACTCCTATTCAACGAGTAATAATTCCATGCAACGTTGTCCCATGAATGTTGCATTTTCGATTTTGGGAACAAATGATTGCGAACAAAAAATTACTTCGTAAATTTAAAAAAAAATTTAATAGATTCTCATTATCTGACAAAAAAGCCTTCACTACACTCATTCAATAAGAATTCGAAGCTTATATTGGATATATTCTTTACTATGCATCCATTATCTAACATTAAGACAGGTGATTAACAAAATTTTTATACATTAATGTTAATTAATTAACTATTTAAGGTACAAACATAGGTAACCTCATAAGTGGTTTAATACCTGTGAATATGATTCAACAGGAAATGTTTGACAAAATAACATATTACGAAGTTAGAAATAGAAGTAGGCATGTTCTTCTATTTTTACCAAAATACGTATAGAAATAACTCTCGGGTTTTTCCTGTCTTTTATCAGCTATAGAAAAACTAAAGAAACTATGTAGACCTGATATTAAAATAAATTATATATTTTCAAGATTAGCGGAAGACATTTTTCCAGTATTTTAGATATACGCACGATCCCAGCCAAGATCCGTATACGTCTGTGTGCAAACAAGAATGTGCGCAATCCAGCACAGAGAAAGCTAAACATCGAAAAGGTGCAATCAAAACAGACAGCCGAAGACTTCGCTACTCGACTCTCACTACTGCTTCAAGGAAGCACTCCTTCGATCGACGATATATGCTCGCAGTGGACTCACATTTTCCACTTTATGCGTACGGTTGCCAATGAGGTGATTAGCTGTCACCGCCCTCGCAAAAATCAGTTGCAAAACCAGGAGTATCGCGACGCCACCGAAGAAAAAGATGCCGCCTACAAAGACACCCTGCAGTCGGTTATAACTGCTTTATCGGTTGTGTGCTGCAAGGAGTGATACAAAGAGAGGAAGAGGGAAGGTAGATGCATTTTCAGGCGAAAGAAAAGAGAAGCAGAAAAGCGTGAATGCGAAAAAATTGAGATGCATGGTGACAGGAATGAGGTCCGAAAAGTTTTCGAAAAAATAAGACGTCTGGCCGATGGTTTTAAGACCGGGGCCTCTTCCTGCAAGGACAAAAACGGGAATCTAGTGACAGATATGCAGAGTGCATTGATGTTGTGGAGGGAACACTTCTCTAGTCTTTTGAATGGAGAGGACGACAGTCCCGCCAATAGAGCTGATATCCCGGAAATCCCAATAACGGATGACAGCGTTGAAGTTCCGCTGCCCGTCCATAATTAACTCTTGAAAGCTATAGCTCGGCTTTCAACAACAAAGCCGCAGGAGCCGATAGCTTACCTGCTGAACTCTTCATGAATGGAGGCGAAGCTCTATTTAAATGCATTCATGAGCTTCTATGCAGAATATGGTTTAAAGAATGCATTCCAAATGATTGCAACCTTAGAGTGCTCTGCCCAATCCACAAGCAAAGGCGCCAACTACCATGTGACAAGCATTCTTAATATTGCATATAAGGTCCGTAAGCATATTATGTAAAAGACTGAAGCCTATCTCAAACCAGCTGATTGGATCTTATCAGTGTGGCTTTAGACCTGGCAAATCCACTATAGACCAGATTTTTACGCTACGAAAAATCCTGGAGAAGGCCCTAGAGAAACAAATTGACACGCACATCTTTTTGTCGATTACAAAGCCACCTTCGAGAGTCAAATGAGAAATCAATTGGACCACCACCTCTGAATTTGATATTCCTGCAAAGCTCATCCATCTTTGCAGAATGACACTGAGCAACACCAGCAGCACAGATAAAATCGGGAAGGATCTCACTTCTCTATTCAATGCCAAACGAGGTTTTAGACAAGGTGATTCCGTATCGTGAGACTTTTTCAACCTAATGATGGAGATCATCCGAGTTGCGATTTGGGACGTAGCTGTAGGATATTCTACAAAAGTATTATGCTGCTGACATATGCTGATGATATCGATATCATTAGCCATAATACGCCCGAAGTCAGTACAGCATTCCGAAGTCAGTACAGTACGAAAGAGTCTGGTTGGATGGGTCTTGCAGTGAATGCAGATAAGACGAAATACCTAGTGGCAACTAATAAACAGTCTCAGTGTCTTGGAAACCACGTTCAACAGTAACATCTCCTAAGAGGTTGTTAAGACTTCGTGCACCTGGGATCAAGCATAAACTCTTCCAATGATGTCAGTATTGAGATAAGACGAAGGATAATTCTTGCCAATGGGTGTTACTTCGGGCTGAATAGGCAAATGAAAAGTAGAGCCCTCTCTCGACGTACATAACTCACGGCTTTTAAGTCACTAAGCCCATATTGCCCATCCTATTATATGCAGCACAAACCTGGATGTTGAGCAGTTCTGAGGAAAAGACTTTGGGAGCCTTCGAGAGAAAGATCCTTCGTAAATTCTTCGGCCCAATTTGCGTCAATGGCGAGTACCAAATTTGATGGAACTACGAGTTGTATGAGCTGTACATTGACATAGACATATTTAAGTGCATTAAAATCGAGTGGCGTAGTTGGTTAAAGTGCGTGGCCGCTATATCAACGAACCTGGAAACCCGGGTTCGAATCCCAGCGGCGACAGAAAATTATTTGAATTAAAATAATTTTTCTGTACGGCCGCCACCTCTCTGCAGACAATGGCAAACCTCAGAGAGTAATCAAAATGCCATGTAAAGCTTCTTGAGAATAAGAACATTTCGTTCATCGCCGTTCGGAGTCGGCGTTAAGCCTGTAGGTCCATTTCTCGGTCAATTGTGTACAAACTTAATAACACGCGCAACACAATTGATCATAAGAAGCTAGGTCAAAGTCCTTTCAAGGGCTGAAATGGCCAGTTATTTATTTTTTTATTTTTTTTTAAAATCGAGTGGCGTCCGTGGCGTAGTTGGATAAAGTGCGTGGCCTCTATGTCAACGAACCTGGAGACCCGGGTTCGACCCCCAGCAGCGAAAGAAAATTATTTGAATTAAAATAATTTTTCTGTACGGCCGCCACCTCTCTGCAGACAATGCCAAACCTCAGAGAGTAATCAAAATGCCATGCTAAGCTTCTTGAGAACGAGAACATATTCTGTTCATCGCCGTTCGAAGTCGGCGTTAAACCGGTTCTCGGTCAATTGTGTATAAACTTAATAACACGCACAACACAATTGATCATAAGAAGCTAGGTCAAAGTCCTTTCAAGGGCTGAAATGGCCACACGCAAAGAAATTTTTCGTTTACCACAACTGAAAAATTCACCAACTATACTTCGTTTGCGAGCTGTATTTGCCGCAAACGAATATTCAGTTGTCACAACTTAAAAATATATCTTATATATATAAACCGCAAGCTATTTCGGTCATTATTATTTATTATATTAATAATCTTTCTCATTATGTCCGTCCGTCTTCTTATGGATTCCACCTCTGTTGCTATCTTCGTCCGCGTATTAAGCAAACTACCAATTTTCTTATATAGTAACAATTTGTCCAAAAAGTAACTCTAAACTATAAGCGTTATGTTTATACAACGAAGGGAAAAATAAACAAAAATTTTCAGTTGGGAAAAACGAAGTTTTCAATTGCTGCAATTTAAAAATCACTCGCGCTTATGACAAACGAAATTCATTTCCTGCAACTAAATGACTCGTTTCTCACAACTGAAAATTTTGTTTATTTTTCGTTCAACGTTTATGACAACTGTTGAAACGTTTGCAATAAACGATTTCAAGCACGACAAACGAAGTTCGTTTGCGGCAAACTAGCGATAAACGTTTTTTTTCTTTGCGTGCAGTTATTTATTTATTTTTTTAAAATCGAGTGGGTCCGCTGGTTAGGTCATGTTGAGCGAATGGAAAACGACGCTCCAGCGAAAAAAATATTTGATTCGGTGCCCGGTGGTGGTCAACGCAAAAGAGGACGCCAACATCTTCGTTGGAAGGATTAAGTGTTGGATTACCTGTCTACACTAGTGCTTCCAACTGGCGCCACTAAGAGCAAAACGGAAATGGCTTGGAAGCAATGCCGTGAGCATTGTATAGGTAAGGTTAGATAGCTATATCTGTTGAGTCAGAAATTACCTGTATTCTTTAAAGGCGGCATCAGTAGTGCATATGGCAATTTAAACAATTTGCTTCACGACACTTTCTTCTACGTCCGTGTTTGAGTTCATATTAATCCCTTTCGAATGCTGTTTATAGTATTGCTAGTGGTTTCCTTGAGTCCTTGTTGTACTCTCATTGTACAGTACAGTAATAATCAAATGCCCTATATTTGTTTGCGAGTTCAAATCGAAAAGGCGAAAACGTTAAGAATCCAGTTGGTACTCGTATATTTCTTGGGAGAGCAACGAAATCCCCAAAATAAAAATCCCCAAACACAAAATCCCCAATATAATTTAAAATCCCCAAAAAAATAATCCCCAATCACATTATCCATGCATCCATAATCCCCAAAACAAAATATTCAAGAAAAAATCCCCAAAAAATAATCCCCAGAACATTTGAAATATTTGGAAGGCCAACTTTTTGTGCTGAGTGTTAATGATTATGGTGGCGAGCAATATATCATAATGGGCACGTCAAGCTCTCTAAAAGTTTTGGGTGAAGCAAAGTGTTGGGTTATGGATGGCACCTTCTTCATCGTTCCGACGATTTTTCGACAACTTTTTACAATTCAAAGATTGATTGATGGTCAATTTTTTCCATTAATTTTTTGCTTGATGAGCAAGAAATCAAAGCAGGCGTACAACGAATTTTTCTACCAATTGTTTTATTTGGCAGCGGCTGAAAATATTAATTTAAAGCCGAAGAGAATAATAACAGATTTCGAGAAAATAATATGTGTTAAGCATATTATCAGCAAAGTATTTTTTATACAGTATTTTCCTGAAGCTCAGTACAGAGGGTGCTTGTTTCATTTTGGCCAGATCATTTGGAGACGAATCCAAAAAGAAGGACTTGCTAGTAAATATGGCAATGATGAAAATTTCAGTATTCATCTTCGTATGCTTAAAAGCTTATCGTTTGTTCCACCCGAACATGTCCTGTCTTACTACAAAAAGCTCTATGAAAACTATGAAGACAGTGATTTTCAAAAAATAAGCGCTTGGTTTAAATTATATTGGGCGAAAAAATAAACATCCTAAATATGATCCTGATTTTTGGTGCGTCGAAGATTCTTTAAAAGAAAACTTATGAAAAAAATTGAATACCTAAAATAAAATAACTTAATAAAAAATAAAATTAATAAGAATAATAGGTTAAAATAACAACAAAAAATGTTCGGCAAACATGTTTGGTAAGCATAACCACGGCATAAGGCGATTCAAATGCATTTGTGCAGCCCTTTAATATATACATACATAACATAACAACATTGTTATATAAACATATTATGTTTGGATGAGGTTAAAAATCCCCAAATTTTTTTTAACAAGCTTGGATTAGGTTTAAAATCGCCGCGATGTGTTTTTGTGTTTGGGGATTTTGTATTTGAGGATTTTGAGTTTGGGGATTTTGTATTTGAGGATTTTGTGTTTGGGGATTTTGTATTAGTGGATTTTATATATGGGGATTTTGTATTTGGGGATTTTGTTTTTGGGGATATTGTACCCAACCCATATTTCTTAACACAATCTTGCATTGCAATCTTGCTGATTCAAGCATTGCTGGTAATTTCCTTGAGTTCCCATTGTTGCAACAGTACAGTAAAAATCGATTGTCCTATATTTGCTTGCGAGATCAAATCAAAAACATTAAGGGCCAGTTTTTCAGTGCGAGTTTAAACTCTAGTCAAGTTAAACCGAGGTTAACTCACCAAAATTGGACGTTTAAACTCGGTTTAAGCAAAAAAAAACCCATCATGTGATAATTTAAGTCAATTCAACTTAAACGAATGCTACAATATCTAGTTAAACCGAGTTTTAACGTCCCTTTTTGGTGAGTTAATCTCGGTTTAATTTGACTAGAGTTTAAACCCGCACTGAAAAACTGGCCCTAAGAAACCACAAATATACAGTACGCAGCATAAAGTGCAGCAAAAGTTATTTATATAAATTAAGTTTTGTAATCAATATTTAAAAATAAAATATAAAAAAGCAATAATACATTCTCAAGGTCAATTCAAAGGTTCGTAGCTTGAATTAAGAAAAACTAACAACTATTTAATGGTCTCTCATGCAGCAATTTTGTCCACTCCTCTGGATCTTCTTTGTCAACAATATTGCAGCGATAAATTTTCTTGCCTTGGGTTTGCAATTCGGCGAATTTCGAAACAATAGGATCACGATTGCAAGACGCAACAGAGACAACAGCATTGTGCTCATCCAAAAAGTATGCAACAAACTTTAAATTTTCCAAATCTCCCTCAATGACGACATCGGAGAAACTGCCATAGCCGGAATAACGAAAACCTTTGCCAAATATCATGGTAAAGAAGAATGGCACTGCATGCAAATTCTTTTCTCTGGCGGCTGCCATATTGATAGCTGCTACACGTCCATGATATTGAGCAAGTTGATAATGCCCAATTGTGGCGCGCTGATTTCCAATTGAGAAAATAGGAGCATGAGCAATATCACCGCCAACGTAAACGTCTGGAATATTTGTCATCAAATGCATATCGGTGTCAATGGAACCATTCGGATTAATAGTAATGCCAGAGTCACTTAGGAACTCTGTATTGAATCTTATGCCAGTTCCCATTACAAGTAGGTCGCATGGTATTTTGGAACCGTCCTTGAGTTGTACTTGCGCAACATTGCCATCTTTGTTGCCTATGATATCTTCAATACCACTGTTCATGACCATCGTAACTCCATTGTCCTGAAACAGTTTAAGAACACGTTCGCCAATAACTTCTCCAAAACTTGGTTTTAATGGCACATTTTCGCGACCCACAAGCGTTATCTGAGGAGTGAGAAGCAGTTTTTAGTAATAGAATTGGGTCATGTCCAATACTATTCAATACTTACACTTTTAACTTTCGAGACTAGATATGAAGCAGATTCCAATGCTATAAAACTGGCTCCCAAACAAACCACGTTCATTTCCTTATGGAGCTTCTTATTTATTTCAGCGGCTCCGGCGTAATCGCGCACCGTTACCACATTACCAAGGTCAGCGCCTTTAATAGGTGGTTTATTCGGCTTACTGCCAGTAGCTATGAACACTTTATCGAACTTGATAGACGTTCCATTTGAGCAATGCACAGTTTTATTTGGGGCATCCAATTTGGTGGCTTCCACTCCGAGCATGGTCTCAATAGCATGTGTCTTGTAAAATTCCGTAGTACGGAATTGTATTGTCTCAATGGCAATGTCAAAGGATTTGGAGATTTTGATGCGATCATAAGGCAAATTATTTTCTTTGCAAAGCATGACAATACGTCCTGTGAAACCTTCCTGACGCAAAGTTTCTGCACAAACACCAGCTGATGGCCCACCACCAATAATCACGTAAGTACGCTCGTCTTCTTTGCTGCGTTTCGCCATGTCCTTTAGACGTTTTGTATTTTCAAGATCCTTCCGCTTGGCACGAACCGTTACCTTTCCGTTCTGTTCAACTTCGACCTTGTAACATGGTATAGAGTCTAAACCGGGAAAGTCTTCGATGTCTCCTGTTTCGATATTGAAGCAAGCGCCATGCCAAGGACAGCGAACACGCCCCTCACCCAGGGCACCTGTGTGCAGAGGTGCGCCGTAATGTGAGCATTTGTTGCCGATGGCAGTGAGTCTGCCATTTTGCTTGATAAGCAGAATTTTGGTGTCAGCATTGAAGTCGAGTTGCTTCATCTCGTTATCGTTGATATCGGTTTCATTGCAGACCACCACCGGATCTGTATATTCAGTCATATTGGCTTCACAAGTTGATTGATAGGAACCAGTTGTGCCTGAAAGATATCACAAAAATATTCTTTATTAATATTTTTTTAAAGTAATTATTTTTGAAATAAATTAAAGAGTTTTATTTTTATTTTAACATTAAAACAATGATGATCTGATGTTGGCAAAAATGAAGTTACATTTGTTAATTAAGGAGTTCTAAAAGTGAAACTTCTTCAGTCGCTTAAACAGCACTTTAGAATTGGAATGAAAAAATTCCATGTATTAAAATAACGGTAAATTGTCGCCACTTCGGCCGGGTGATTTCGTCGATTTCGGCCGCAATCGGCAGTTTGAGAGTTTTGCATGTATGCACTAACATAGCGTCCACACGTGCAAGTGCAAGTTCGAAAAACTCTATACAATCAAATGTTTTTACTAACACACTCGTACTTTCGCACTTGCAGCTCTACTTGCAGCGCTATTGCTAACGAATTTTCAGAGGCAGTGAATTTTGACACTTGATGCAAGTAAATGTCAAAAAAGAGGACAAGAGTGTTGTTTCTGCTATGCTTTTGGAGATTTTACCCAGATTTTTCACAATTTTATGCAATACAAATTAATATCATCATTTTCTTCATTTTGTAGCTTTTCCAGCTCACGCAATACTACAATTGAAGCGAGAACCTTTGCATTCGATGACATTTTGTAAATGAACTTGAACTTGCACATGTGGTCGCTGAAGCAATTTGCAAGGCTTTCGAACTTTTTTCGAAGACAATATATATTATCTACTTCTAAGTGGTTACATGCACATGTGGAGGCAGTGTAAAGATGCATTGGTAATATTTTCTTTTCTATTTATACAGAGTGGGCCATCAAGTGGTTACTTCTTAAATCATAGGTTATTTTGACACTGACAGCTATTTCCGCTCAAAATCTTGATATAAAGTCAGAATCATACCTCCGCGGAAAGAAATCAGTCGCTTTGCGCTAGTCCAAACAGTGCGTTAATTAAAAAGAAGTTTTGGGCGAAATTAAGCACCCACCGTGCCTGTTGTACGCAAGTTTGTGAAAAAAGTTCGTGAAACTGGTATGCTAGTGGATAAAACTCCTGGTCCCCGTCGTCATACGGTGCGTACAGACGAGAATGTGGCTTTTTTGGCTAGGCAGCCACTTGAACGACGTTGTGTTCCATTATTAATGGGAATGTTTGCTCTAACTAATAAAGCCATAATACATGCAAAAAAAAATAATTTTCTTAATTTTATTGCATTAAAAAAAAAATTGTATTTGGCCCACCCTGTTTTATTGACAATGGTTGCAGTATTCACTTATAGGTAAATCCACTTTGACTATGCATGCCTCATGCTCTGAAGTGGTTGTGAGTTCGGATACATATGAAACTGCAAAATATATGATTTTTGTATTGGATATCCATCAAACTTCTTAATATGGTTGTTCTATTGGCTAACTAAGAAACTGCAGAGTTGTCAGAGAACAACCAGAGCAATGTTTCTCCGGAAAACTTTACCTTTTTTATTTGATTTCGTACCTCAATGTTATATGAATGATTGAAATAATTTTCATTCGTAATTTTACTTAGAACCGTAGCCAAGGGAGGTTTTTTCGGGTATTCTTTTTATTAAAGCTCCTGATTTGAAGTGAACATGGGAAACATGTGTTTATGTGTGTTTAAGAATTTTTACTGAATGCACGAACTTGAACGACACGTAAATGATAAACACGATTGCAAAAATTCGTGTTCAGCAAAGCACGGTTTCACGTTTTTACGTCCTTCACGCATTTAAGCTAATTTTCGAAGATTTTTAATGTGATTGGAACTGTTTTTGAACTAAGTGTAGTCTTAAGACATGAATAAAGGATTCTTTGGACAAGATATTGCAATAGGTTTGCGACTCTAGATCGTGTTTTTCCGAAATTTTTGTGGATACATGAGCTTCAACGGCTGTCTGGGCTTAACTAAGTTTTCAGGTCTGTCTGGATTAGCACTTAAAAGGATTTTATGAGATCCTTGGTCAAAAATAGATGGTTATGTGAGGTTAAATCTCGATGGATGATTATCTCAGGCTAAACATGGGTGAAATGGTCATTTAAGCGTTGAATAATTGGGCAAAATGGACAAAAAATAATCCTTTGGCGAATCGGATGCACTGAGATAATCTTAGTTGATAGGTGGATATGATGCGGTCGAAATCCGGGAATATCTTGTCCAAAGGTTCCTTTAGAAGCATTAGGAGTTCACTTAGTTCAGAAATACTTCCAATTAGGGCTGGAAGCCTACTTTTAAAACATTTTTATGTCAATCAATTTTATAAATTCACTATAATATAATAATAATAAATTATAAAATATATAATAAATATAATACAGGGTTTTCCAATAGGGACTTGACAACTTTGAATTAAATTTCTGAACGAACCCTTTCACTAATCATCGAACTGTCACTGTCAATTTATTCAGTAAGCTCAACATTTTCAACATCATGGTAAAGTACACGAACGAGCAACGTCTGCAAATTATAAAAATTTACTACCGAAATTCGGAGTCGGTGATCGTCACTTTAAGAGCCTTAACTGTAATTTTCGGTCGTAATTCTCGCCGTAGTAGACAGACCATAACAAGTTTAGTGCAAACATTTGAGTCTACATATTTATTGTGTGATGTTGCCGTGCCAGTGAGAAAACGGATTGGTCAAAGTGTCGAAAATATAGCTGCCGTTCAGGTGTCCTTAGCAAACGTTACGAAACAGTCAATTCCACGGCGTTCTCGAGAATTGATCATCGCCCATATCACTTTATGGCGAATTTTGCGTAAGGATCTTGGTTTACACCAGCAAGATCAAGCTGATTCAAGAATTGAAGCCGATGGACCATTTGAAGCGACGTACGTTCTCCGATTGGGCTCTGGAAAAGCTGCGCCAAAATGATGAATTTCATCGCAAAATCATCTACAGTAACGAAGCTCATTTTTGGCTCAATAGGTTCGTCAATAAGCAAAATATGCCTTATTATATATATGTTATATACTAGCTTTTTCCGGCGCGCGTTGCTGCACCCTGCAACTATATGGGAACATAATAGGTGTATTCAAAACTCGTTACAGTTTCCCAGTAGCAGGAGATCACCAAATAGTAACTCCATTTTGAGTTTGTATGTAAGTATTGTTACTTTTACTTTCAAAGCTATTCGATAATTTTGGGTGGAGTCATACCCTCTTATATAATGCTCATCCCAGTTTTCTAGTAGATGGACATTACCCTGTTTTAGTACAGCTGCCGACAGTAAGCATACAGACTAAATTACCAAAATGTAGCCCAATCGACGAAAACCGTAGGAAATATAGCATTTTTATTGATTTTTGGGCGGAAAAACAGGGTGTGACAGGAAAGAGGGTGTGTGAAAAAAATGTACTGCCAAAATTTCAGCTCTATCGGCTAAGTAATTTTGAAGTTTCCAGCCATCACACAGACAGCTTTTTGCTTTTTGTATATATATTTTGAATAAACATTATTGGCTATAACTTTTGATTGGCAAGAGATACTTAGATAATTTTTTCTAATAAATTCATTTTTTAGCTTGTATATTTTTTCAAAATTATAAAAACACAACACTGGAAAAAAAAAATTTTGTTCGAAAAAATCAAGGGGTAGGCCTTGTGTTTTTAATCACAAAAATTGTTTTTAAATTTTTGCGTCAAATTGAAATAACTTTTGCTTATAAATGTTATAATTTTTAAATAGAGTTGAAACATTGCGAATTTGAATTTAAATTATTTTTACAACAAAAACAAATTTCGAGCCTTTTTGTGAGGAAAACTCCAAAATCTCAGACCTTTTTGAAAAAAATATTTAAAATATATATACTCATAGTTGAATAAATAAGGTTGTCTCGTGGCTGATCGTACTCTCTTTTCAGTACCCATAATTGTCAAAATCAATGAAAAGCAACAACAACAACTTCAACGGCTTTTCATGTTATTAATTTTCGTTTTCAGATTTTGTATGAGATGTCAACTTCGATTTGACATTTATGGGAACTCGCTCTCACCGATGCGACAACCTTATTTATTCAACCATGTATATACTCAACTAACGGTATTTTTGAAATAAAGTTTTCATAGTACTTTGATGAAGTTTTAAGACAAAAAAAAAATTTAACAAAATGTATACAAAAGCAGCGATATTTGACTCGAAAGTCGCAAAATTAAATTTCTGATTTTTTTTTCTCATTTTTGAGCAACGATGTTGCATTAAATATATCGTTGTAGTAAAATTTTTCATAGTTTCCAAGATATGTTCATGTTTTTGATACCAAAATAACGGACATTTTTTTAATTTTACTAAATTTAAGAAATATTTTATATTTTGTAAATATTTGCACATGTAACCTAAGAAAACATCTAAAAATATGCGATTTTGTAAAAAATTTGTACTACAGCACCATCTGGTGTCCAAGGTGGTTAAAAAAAAATAATGCTAAAAAACTCATCGTACATGAAAACTACTATATACCAATTTTTATTCTAATCGCATGAGCGGTTTGGGAGTTTTAGGTGGTTTTGTAAAAAATTTGTACTATAACACGCACCGTACCAAAAAACTTCTATACACAGATTTTCATGCTAATCGGATGAGTAGTTTAGGAGTCTATTGCGGCCTTACAAACATAAGCTCCTTTTTTATATATAAATATATGTAGATGTAGATAAGTGGCCATTTCAGCCCTTGAAAGGACTTTGACCTAGCTTCTTATGATCAATTGTGTTGTGCGTGTTATTAAGTTTGTACACAATTGACCGAGAACCGGACCTACATGCTTAACGCCGACTCCGAACGGCGATGAACGGAATGTTCTCGTTCTCAAAAGCTTTACATAGCTGAGGTTTGCCATTGTCTGCAGAGGTGGCGGCCGTACAGAAAAATTATTTTAATTCAAATAATTTTCTGTCGCTGCTGGGGTTCGAACCTGGATCTCCAAAGTTCGTTGACATAGCGGCCACGCACTTTAACCAACTACGCCACGGACGCCATATGCCTTATTGGTCGGGTGAAAATCCACATGTGCTTCATGAATCCCCACTTCATCCACAAAAAATAACTGTTTGGTGCGGTTTGTATGCCGGCGGCGTCATTGGACCATATTTTTTCGTCGACGATAACGATCGTAACGTTACTGTGAATGGCTATCGCTATCGTGCCATGATTATTAATTTATTTATTTATTTATTGGCCAAGCAAGGCAATACAATTTACTTATTCTAACAGTTTTATTTTTATTTTTTTTTTTCTCACCCCTTTCCTTGTTTTGGTGTTCGAAGATATGCAATTTGATGTGGGCGTAATCCACCCACCTAAATGACATGATTTTACGAACACGTCAAAAAGAAAAGGCAAGAAGAAGAACAAATAAAAGTAAAAGCTACTTACTTAAATACTAGTATATTTTATACATATTTAGTAGTAGAAAAGGAAAGAGGAGAAGGAAAGTAAAAAGAAAGCTCAAAAAGAAAGCTCAAAGATTGGGTTGATTAGGAAGAGAAAGAGACTTGGATAGAGATCGCTTGAATGAGGATTTAGACATGGAAGGTGAGTAGTGGTCGGATAAACTATTAAATTCTCTACAGCAATGGCTGATGGGTTCATTACTTGCATATGCAGTATGATGCTGATATTCAGTTAACAGCCGAGTATGTCTTGTACGTCTTACAGGGTCATTGAGGGTAATCTTGTTAGAGATGTATTCGCAATTAGTTACACTGTTCAGAACATCGAAAGTAAAGCATGAATCCAATACCGTTCTTCTTATTGATAGCGGCATCAAATTTAATAGGCTGAGTCTGTGTTCATACGGTGGAAGGCTACAATATTCTCGGGGGTTATAAGTCTCTCTCAGAGCGAATAGGACAAATTGCTTTTGTATGGATTCGATTCTATCACTATGGGATTCAAAAGCTGGATTCCAAATAATGCAGCCATATTCGAGTATTGGGCGCACTAGTGCACAGTACAGGGATGTAGTGACCCATACATTCTTGAATTCATGAGCTCGTCTTTTAATAAATCCGAGCTGTTTGCTGGCCCTGGATACAATCTTATCATAGTGTAGATTAAAACGCAGTTTGTTGTCCAAGACCACTCCAAGATCAACTATATAATCGACCCTGTTAAGTTCGATATTGTTGAGGCGATAGTTATAATTCTTAACTTGGTTTCTACGGGAAAAACTTATCACGTTACACTTATTTACATTGAGGTAAAGTTTGTTTTGGGTACACCAGGTCTCAAGAGTTAAGAGGCTTAACTGTAAAAAGTTGACATCTTCCTGCGATTTAATTACATGGTACATTTTTAGGTCGTCCGCATACATAAGATGTGGAATATCCTTCAACACTATGGACAAGTCGGATATGAAGATATTGAAGAGAAGAGGACCAAGGTGGCTACCTTGCGGTACTCCAGAGGAGACTTCGATTTTCTTTGACAAAATTCCTTGGAATTTAACATATTGGGATCTACCAAGGAGATTACCGATTATTTTTGGCCCGAATTGGAAAATATGGACTTGGACGACATGTGGTTTCAACAGGATGGTGCCATAAGCCACACAGCGCACGTTGCAATCGATTTATTGAAGAGTAAGTTTGATGAGTGTGTTATGTCAAGAAATGAGCCAGTCGATTGGCCGCCTCGTTCGTGCGATTTAACGCCTCTAGACTTCTTTCTTTGGGGCTACGTTAAGTTATTGGTCTATGCCAACAAGCTGACGACGTTGGAAGAGCTCCGAGCCAACATTGAACGCGAAATATCGGCGGTTTCGGCCGAAATGTGTGGCCGAGTCATGGAAAATTGGGTCTAATAGCGGAATTACAATGCGGCAGTGTCAGCGTCAGTAGCAGTGTCAGTGGCAGTGACAGTGATCAGCTGTTTCGTATTTTACTGCCTGCAAATTACAATGCAGCAGTGGCAGTATCAGCGGCAGCAGCAGTGTATTTTTAATTTTCCTTTGTCGTTTTATTATTCGAATGTTGTCTTCCTGAATTTTATCGTTATCGGCAATGGCAGTTAATTTAGAAATTGGGCTAACATCGGCAGTACTGATTACTGCCGCTGCTGTAATGTAAATGCTACCATTTAACAACATTATTCCTAAAATAATAGCTGATCACTGCCACTGCCATTAACGCTGCCACTGCCGCATTGTAATTCCGCTATAACGAATCGACCGCTGCATACGTGCCCGCGGTGGCCATATGAACGAAATCGAGTTCCATTCATTAATGTTTTGATTGTATTTCAAGCCGATAATAAAGTCTTTGAAATATCTCAAATGTTTTGCGTTTTATTTCAAACTAGCAAATACCCGCTGCTTTGCCGGCGATAAAAATATTAAATATCATTAAAAACTTTAAATCTTAAAATTTAACAGCCGTATTCATATTGAAGTGGGAAGAGTGTAAAAATGCTTTATCGAGGGTTTATTGAAGGTTTCAACCATTTTTAAAATTCTCTTATTTATCAAGCATTTAAAAGAACTTTTGAAAGCTGTTGAAACGTTCAACATGAAAAATGATTTATAATTTTTTTTCGATTTTTTTCTTATGAAGGCTTTATAAGAGGCTCATAATTTTTTATGAATACAGCCGTTTGAATTTCGGTAAAATTGTATATTTGTGTTGGAGCGACTTAGTAGTTCCATCCGAATAAAGTAACCAGCTAACTAATGTAATAAAAAATAACTAAAGTAATAAACTTTCTGTATCTTCCTGATCATTTTTTTGCATGCATTGGTTCACTTTTCCTAGCGCTGTGACTATTGGGGTACTCACAGTTTTGTTTTATCTGGTGTGTTAGCTACGCCGTCTGTTAACTCTAAAACATTTTGCCATGTGGTAACTATTTTTGACTTTGTTTTGCATGTAAAAAAGAGATAACAGAAACTGGTAAAATTGCCTTGCTTTCCAACATGTTTGTTTTTCGTAGCAAACTGGCATTTCTGAAAGGTATTTTTATTATTTTAAATTGTTATTTTAAAATAAAATATATCTTTCGTTTAAGCTGATAAATTTCATCAAAACATTTCAACAAAACATCGACACGGAATTTTTGCCGATGCTTTTATAAAAGTGGCAGTATTTTTACATTCAAAAAGGTGGCAGCATTGGTACCGCACTCAATACATGTTGCTGTCTTTTTTTTCTTTTTTGTGGACCTTCTCACCGGGAAAAAAGAAACAATTCTCTTCTCCAATATAGATTCTAGAATTGATTATTTTTAACACCCCATCGGGAAAAAGATGCAATTTTATATAAAAAAAGAATCAATTCTCTTCTCCAGTATAGATTCTAGGATTGATTATTTTTAACATGCTGATGTCCTACAAAGAATAGTACTTCTCGCTTCAAGTGGAATCTCTACAGAATCGTTTTTTTTTCCACTTTTTAAATAGATTCTTTTCATATATGTAATCATGGTTGAATAAATTAGGTTTTCTCGTGGCTGATCGTACTCTCTTCTCAGTACACATAATTGTCAAAATCAATGAATAGCTACAACAACAACTTCATCGGCTTTGCATGTTATCAATTTACGCATTTAGATTTTGTATGAGTTGTCAACTTCGATTGGACATTTATTGGAACTCGCTCTCACCCATGCGACAACCTTATTTATTAAACCATGTATGTAATATTTCAATATTGGCAGCAAACTAAATTTTTAATGAGTTTCAACTACGAAATCAAAGAGAGATAGCCTACATAAGATTTTGTTGTTTGTATTGGTATATTTAAATATACTACTACTATGTCTACCCAGAAAAATGTCTACCCAAACATAAAACAAAACAAAGCATACATATTTGTTTTGCATAAATCATAGGTTCACACCATTATAAAACAATTATAAGACCAACGCGTGAAATATGATAAAAATTTAAAAAGAAAAATTCAAGCAAACAAAATTTAAACCATAATAATTGAAACAACAGAAATTTTAAATGAAATTTTTGACAATGAAAGCACCGCTCCTGAGGTTTTTTGTTATAAAATTAAATTTCGAGTACATAAAAAAAAACCAAAAATAAATAAATAACTGGTTATTGTAGCCATTGAAAGGACTTTGACCTAGCTTCTTCTGATCAATTGTGTTGTGCGTGTTATTAAGTTTGTACACAATTGACCGAGAACCGGACCTACATATTTAACGCCGACTCCGAACGGTGATGAACGGAATGTTCTTATTCTCAATTAGCTTTACATGGCTTTTTGATTACTCTCTGAGGTTTTCCATTGTCTGCAGAGAGGTGGCGGCCGTACAGAAAAATCATTTTAATTCAAATAATTTTTTGTCGCTGCTGGGATTCGAACCCGGGTATACAGGTTCGTTGACATAGAGGCCACGGACTTTTAGCCAACTACGCCACGGACGCCACAATTTCGGCTACATTCACAGTACAGTGTACTGCCAATATAGAAGTATTACATATATGATTATTTTAAATAAAATGTATTAACTTTGGGAAATAAGAAAACAAATCAAAACAGACTGATGATTTTCTCAATTATACCAGAATTTGTTTTAGAATCAGTTCGTTTTTCACTTATCAAAAAAGCAAGCAAGGAATCTAAAAACATTTTATATATTAGAAATAATTATATGGGTTGTAATCGATTATGGCTGGAATAAAAACGAATCAGTAAACTTTTGCTTGATAGATTCCAATTCATAGGTTTTGCTATAAATGTATATATTCTTTGGAATACATTGTAAAATGTTAGCAATAGAATTCATTATATTTACGATTTTTGTTTCTAGAATCCATTTTCATTTTGCCGGTGGGACGCTGACGTCCTACAAATAGTAGTACATTCTTTTCTCGCTTCCATATGAATAGCTACAGAAATCGATTCTTTTATTCACTTTTTAAATGCATTCTTTTAAATAAAAAGTATTCATTTTCGGAAATGAGAAAACAAATCAAAACAAACTGTTGCTTTTCTCACTTATGCCAAAATTTGTTTGGTTGATATATTCGTTGATATATTGGTTGATATAAACTTTTGATTGCTATATTCCAATTCATATGTATTGCTTTAATTTATATATTCTTTAGAATACGTTCTAAAATGTAAGCAAAAGAATCTATTCCATTTACTATTTTTTTTTTTTTAATCAATTCTCATTTTCCCGCTGGGTTGTTGACTTTTATATATGTTGCTCAAAAAGAGTTTGAAAATAGAGCTTTTGTCTCACAGCGATTTTGACATATTTTCTATCTCATATATTCGTCAACATTAGAGTGCTGATATATTGTTATATGAGCGAGAAAATATATAGAGGAAATTAAATTTCAAAATAAAAAAACTCAGGAGCGGTGCTTCCATTGTCAATAATTTTTATTTGAAATTTTTGTTGTTTGAATTTTTTGATTAAAATTTTGTTTGTTTAAATTTAATCATATTTCAGGCGTTCTTATAATTGTTTTATAATGGTGCGTACCTGTGATTTAGGAAAAACAAATATGATTTGTTTTCTTATATGTTTGGGGCAAACGTTTTCATAACAACCGCCCCTGTGACGGTTTGACTTTTTATTTTTTGTGTAGTAATTTTCATATATTCAAATATACTAACACAAACAGCAACATCTTATGTTGTTATGGCTGTCTCTCTTCAATTTCAGAGTTGGAATACAGAATTATTACATATACATATGTTCTACCTTATTAGCTTTGGGCACAACCTTCTTTTGAGATGCACAGAGCTTTAATGAGAAAATTTTTTCTCTCTGAGAATAAGAATAAAGAAATTGTATGGTTATTCTCTTTGAATTTTAATTAATTTATTTAAACAAAGGTTATTAAATTTATATATCCCATGTCCCAACTGGGCACCATAGCTATCCTAGAGCAAAATAATTTTTTAAATAGCGCCTGCCATTCTCAAGCTTTTCGCAGCCGAACATACGTGAGTCTTCTTTTATATAATAGTATAGATAAAGTTGTCAAGTCCTTAATGGAAAATCCTTTATTAGACTTGATTCTAGAAAAAATATTGTTGAGTTTTAAGCAAATGTTCATTGAATTAAAAAATTTTTTTCTTAATATCATATTTCTTAAATTTGCTCAATTCTAAAAATAATGCTTGAATTGAGAAATTTACGCTTGAGTTCAATTTGATAGCGTATTTGCTTGATTCAAGCATAGAATGCTTAATTTTTTCTCTCCGTGTAGCATGAAAAATGATATAAAAGAATGAAGCAAATCAGTATTTGCTATCAGTATGTATATTGAAAGACTTAAGTCTTTTATCCAATTATTTGATTCCAACTTCTTTTCAATAAAAGTTTTGACATTTGTCTATGCTGTTAGCAATTTCAATACATATCCCTCTTCAATTAAGTCAAGGTTTTGTCATGTTTTTGGATAATTTTATTACTTTTATGTCCAATCATGGCTTAAAGATGATTAACTTGCTTTGCACACGCGTCAGCAATCGATTGAGTACATTGCCTGTTAAAATTGTAGCTGTTTTGTTGTTTTTTTATTATTTTTTACCAGTATTATTCAAAAGTTGACCTTAAGATATAAAAATATGACTTAACATTGGAGAATAATTTTATTTTTAAAACGAAGATCATGTTTGTCAACACGTATGTATGTGTATAACCATGTATGTATCTCAAGCAATAGACATATCACGTTAGCAATTGCAACGTGCTCTCGCTTAAAAGTATTTATAATAATTTGTTATTTTAACAGTTTTAGTGAGAAAAATAAGAATGCAAATAAAGTAAATACTAGTAAATGGAATGCTTACCAAAGTCTTAATTTGGATTAATTTTGGGTATATATTTAAATTAATCGGTATGCGTGCAATGGACACATTATTGAAAAAATAATAGAAGAAATAAATAAAAATACAGATCTATTTTATGATAGCATGATTGGTTTTAAATATTTTATCGTGCCTCACTGTAATTACTCTTAACTGGAAATTCTAATTTCTAAAAATAATAACTTATTCAGCGAAAATGCGTTTTTAATAGCTTAACGAGTTAAACAAATATAAAAACTCAATTAAAGGTAACTAGAAATTAAATAGAAAGAAGTGTTAGTAAAGTCAGTTAAATGACTGATTAGTATTTGGTGTGTTGATAGAGAATTTATCATCTATGGAACTATGAAGTTTTTAAAGTGCTTTTATTTTCCCAACATCTCACCCTCTTTAGACAATAACACTTAGTGGGTTGAAAGTTGCCTTTTCTTAAGCTTTAACTCTGCGAAATCTAATCTATACTTTCAATTCTCTAATTATGACTGTCAAATTGAGCCAGAAACTCTCAACAGCTGTTTTTAGACAATTCATCACCTATGACTGACGATAATGTGCATGTTAGTTGTAATATGGTCGTTCTGCAATCTTTTAATTTTGTTCCTGTTAATGTAATTGATGTTGGTAAATGTGTGATGCAGTTGAATTCAAATGCGATGGGTGAAGATGAAATTCCAATTAAGTTTATAAAAATCTTATTACCTCATATTATAAGCTAGCTTACACACCTTATTGATTACTGCTTTACATCGTCTTCATTTCCGGATATGTGGAAAGTAGCTTTTGTGTTACCTGTGGCAAAAAAAAACGAACCCTTCAGGGGCAACTGATTTCAGGCCTATAAGCATTCTCTCACCTTTTTCAAAGGTATGTGAGAAACTAATGGCTCAACAAAAAAATAGTTTTAATCAGGACAGGAAACTACTATCCCCAATCAGTCTGGTTTTCGAGCAGGGCATGGATGTTCTTCAGCTGTAGTAAAGGTGTTAGATGACATAGGGCCGAAATATGATGCTGATAACATCACATTGCTAAGTTTGCTTGATTTTTCAAAAGCTTTCGACAAGTTAAACCATAACTATTTGTGTCAAAAATTGAAGCTTTTATTTGGATTCAGTGTAAGTGCTGTCAATTTAATGTCAAGTTACTTGTCTAATCGGTTGCAAAAAGTTAAAGTTGGGAATAAGTTTTCGCAGTATAAACTGGTACTTAGTGGTGTTCCACAAGGTTCGATTCTTGGTCCACTCTTATTTTCGTTGTTTATCAATGACATTTTTTCTGTCTGCAAGCACTATTCTGTTAATGCATATGCTGATGATGTTCAGTTGTATATATCTCGGTGTCTTGGGCTACTTGAGGATCTGTGTTGCAGATTGAATGAAAATCTCAATAACATTAGTGAGTGGGCCAAAGGCAATGGTCTTCAATTGAATGCTGCCAAATCGTATGTTCTACCCATAAATAAACATAAAAGGGCTTACACATCGGCGAATCTGTTCGTCACACGGCGGCCATGTTCACACAAGTTCGCTAGTTAAGAAGCGATGTTCGACAGTTTGTCACACGGTTGGCCGTGTTTACAAAAATTTTTGATTTTCTCTGTCGAGCAAGGGATGCTGACGAAAATGATGACAAACAACAACAAAAATCAATGGCTTGTGTGACGAACAGGTTCGTTCAATTTGAACGCTAGCTTTTTCACACACGTTCGCGCCACCATATTGTTCGACGAACAGATTCGCCGATGTGTAAGCCCTTTAAAACTTGTGTTGATGATATCCCTGACTTGTGTATTGGGTCTAACAAGCTCGAATTAGTGTCGAAAGTTCGCAATCTGGGTTTTTATATAAATTCGTCTCTATCGTGTACGGATCACATTAATAGTGTAGTCCAAAAAGTGTATTATGTCCTTCGTAATTTGAGAATGTCCGCTAGTGTGACTCCTGTCAATGTTAAACGTCAATTGGTTATACAGTTGGTGTTACTTGTGATAACCAACGCAGAATTGGTCTATAGTAAGCTTGACTCCTCCTCTCTGTTAAAATTGCAAGTTGCTTTTAATCATGCTACGCGCTATGTATTTGGTTTGCGTAAATTTGATCACCTTTCTAGTTATAAAAATGCCATACTTGGGTGCGATTTCCTACTTATATAATAAACTTCAATTTAGTTTATCTAGAAGAAGTAATGTTTTTATAATTCCTAGACATACTTCATTAAACTTATCGCGCTTGTTTTTCATTAACGCCATCAGACTGTGGAATGCTCTGCCAGGCGGACTGAGAGAAGTTACAGTGCACACCCTGCTGGAAGCTCGGAAAAATGTCTCAAAAGTGTAGAGAAATTCGGCTGGGACCAACTCAAAGTGTATAAAATTACTATCAGAATGCACTTCAAATTAAACTCCTATCTGATCATAGGACGATTTTATGCTGATTTAATTATTTTGATTTTTTTTTGTGCGCTTTTTTCGTTCAAAATCACATTATGTTGAATTAATTTATGAATAAAAACAATTCTAATACTAGGAAAAAATGTTCCGAAAAAAATGTTAGAAATCTTATATCGCAATATGCAATTAAATCCAAATTTGGAGAAAAATTTCTTATATTTATTTATTTCAAATTTACAAAACTATAATACTGCAATTCGTTAATGTGATACAAAACAATTATGTTATTATACATGAAAAGTTCTATATATTACATCATAAATTTATATAAATATATAATAATATATGAATATATATAAATATATATAAATATATAAGTATATATAAGTATACCTACTCGTAAGTATACGTATAAATATCATAAATATTTAAATATGCGATGATGAAAAAGCAACAACAGCTTTTTTTAATCTTGATACGTATAACGGATGGTCAACCATATTCATCTTATATCTTGCCCAGTACTGCAGAAATTCCCGGTGAATAGACTCTCCAGCTTGCTCAGACCAAACTCCTAGTCCATCGTCTTCAAGAAAATTAAGGCATTCTTCAATATGTCGTAAAAGTACGTGAATTTTGAGGGTTTCTGAAATTTCTGTTCCTTTATACATTTTTTTAAGATCCTTCAAATTTTTATCCAAATTGGATCTATTAACTTTTTTCGTAGAAAAACAAGATGAAACAACCTTATTCATAGATTTAAATGCAGCTATAAATGGCAGAATGCGAAATCGGCCAACGTTTTTGTAAATATTAGGGTCATCTAATAAATCTGCTGATTTCAAAAGATTTCTACACGCATTCCCCTCGAAGACACAACCATGATAATTTTTTGGTATAGCACATATCTTCTTTGGCCACTGCAAAGCTATTTCCAGAGTGAGAAGAGGAACTAATCCTTTAAAAAATAAGTGATTTACAAATCCCTGAAGTAAGTGCAATTCAGGGATTATACATTTCTCAATTACGTATTTATCATCAGCTTCATTAAAGAGAGGCAAATTAATGGTACTGAAAGCTTCTTTAGCTTTTTTTTTATTACAATCTAAATTTTTGAAAATATTATAATCTTTCCTCAAGTCACCGTATGTCTTCAATTCCATAGAATTATAAGTATCATTCTTAGCTGAGGTACGTAACTGATTTAAGCTTATGTAGCAATATGGGCAAGGGTACGCGGCTGAAGCCGTTTGCTGACCATTTACAATAAGGATCATTTTGAAATCAGCTGTAAATTTGCATGAAATGTCATTTAAATTTGTTTTTTCAAATAGAAATTTCATATTACGATAAGATTCCTTGATATCTGGCACGATGCATAGTATAAATAATTTTTTCACGCTGGTTACTTCAAAGTTATAGACTTTCTTTTTTTTCTCTGCTGGCTCATAACATTCATCTTCATACTCAAAGTTATTATCACACATATTTTCTAGAATGATTGAAAGACAAATTTTAAAAAACCCCTGTCCTCCATCTGCCATTACTTTGACTTGATAGTTACCAATTAATTTTCGTGACTCAACAACAGTTTCAACTAATTTCGTGGCATCTGCCCAAATACACGGCCTTTTTTCGATTGAAGTTGATTTTGGAATTTCAAATTCGAATACACCGCTGTTATAAATATTTTCTAAATTCTTAAGTCTTTCAGTCACATGAGATAAATAATTAGTTGGTACAGATTTCCTACCGCACGTTGAGCGAATAAATTTCGTTAAATCCTTCATTTTTGTAATAGACAATGTATTATCGACTGAAAATTTATCCAAATTTTCCGCACGAAAAGAAACATGTTGTCTTGTTTTTTGTGGATTCAATAAAACTGTAGTTTTTATTCCTTTTTTATTGCTCAGTTCAAGTTTAACATTTACAAGTTTCTTGGATTTTGAATGCTGAAAACTGTCATTTTCATTCGCTTTTTTAAGTAAAATATTTGATATTATTTGCTCTTGCTGTTTTTTTGGTAATTTATCGATTCTTTTGATAATATTATTAGGTTCACGTTGAGTTACACGATTTGGAAATTTATTTTGCGATTCACTGTGGTCAACGTGCTGCAGAACTGTATTGGCAGTATTACCTTTTTGACCGATTACTATTGGTGCTTTTTCACGATTTCTTCCAGTCACAATCTTTGGATGAGATTTGGATGCAGCAGTTATGCATATATAGCATTGACATTGAATATTTTTATATTCATGACTTCTAGTGTTTTTTGGTAATTGCAAATCTATATAATTTGGCATCACAGGCAATTTTCTTTTTAGAATTTTTTTGTTGTGTTCATAAAGTACCGTTTGGCATGTTCCACAAATTCCAAGCGGAAAACGTTCGTCACTCATAGAATAACTTGAATTCACAAATGATTTAATTAGCTCACATAATTTGGAAGTTATTAAAAATTTTTCTGGTTTCGCATTTTTGAAAAATATTTTTTTTCCACAGGTCGCACAAACTTTCTCTCTATTCTGGTTATGATTATTAACACCATTAAAAATTATCGTAGACATTATGGAAAATTGAATACTACTAATTAACAAGTATAAGCTACCGAACACACTGTACAAAATGAAAAAAGTTAATTTTAGTTATGTACGGTTATTTTTATAAATCATTAATAATAATTGATGAAAGACTTTATTCGATACATTTTACAAATAAGATTAGTACATTTATACGAATGAGTTTTCCATAACACCCAAAAATAATAGCCCGCACATCTCGAAATATAAACACAAACTGAACAGCAGAAACGATATGAAAAGTGCACTTTGCAGTACCCCACTTCAAACATGTCAAAACATGTCACACCATTTAACAACAATCGGAGTACGTGCAAATATGAGTGTATCTGTGAGAACTTGATCGTACAAAGTAGTTTTTTTTAAAAAATTATTGTGTTTGCGCATTTTTTAATCAAAAGAGCTAAAAAAATAAGTTCAATAAGATTTCTCGTATGAAAAATGTACTAAGGACCAAATGGTTCATTAACCTAAGGTTTGTAGGTTTTTTTTTATCCTTACAGTAGGGTTAAGTCAATTTAATGAAGTTAAATCGCAAAACGAGTTCTCAAATAAAGTTTTAATGAAGTAATATGCGTGCAATTGTTGTTAAAAATAAAATAAAAATAAAAATAAAATAAAAATAAAAATAAAAATAAAAAAATAAAAAATCAGCATAAAATCGTCCTATGATCAGATAGGAGTTTAATTTGAAGTGCATTCTGATAGTAATTTTATACACTTTGAGTTGGTCCCAGCCGAATTTCTCTACACTTTTGAGACATTTTTCCGAGCTTCCAGCAGGGTGTGAGTGAGAGGTATCTTTAGGCAATCCATTCTAACTTATTTTTCTTCCTTCTAATTCATCATTCTTTCTTTTTCTGTCCTCACCTTTTTTAGATTCTTAAAATTTATAACTTCTTATCATATTTTCTGCCCTGTCTTATAACCTATTAATTAAATTTAAGACCTAATGATATTCTTCTTAAACATACAATGTATCCTTAATTAAGTTAATTCACGAAACAGTTGTTATCATTCCTATATTTAAAGTATTTTTTATTAAAGAGTTGTTATCTGTTTTATATTGAATGTATTTATGTTGTACTTAAGAGAACTTCGTTCTTACTATACTAATGTATTTTGAAATAATAAATGAAATTAACTACCACATAATACAAACTTTTTTATAATACAAAATTCGTTGAAAGAATAACACAATATAATTAGTCGATAAAACTCCACAAATCGATAGCTAGGCTTTGAACAGAACCAAAATACTGCACACAAAAGGGGACTTAAAGAGGTGTAATGTATACAAAAAGAAACAAAATCAAAAGAATGACATATTCTTGTTTGTCCACTTCACATGAGAATGTTCCATTTCTTTTTCCCCCACATTTCGGGTAGGAGATGAATGCCACGTCAGAAGAACACCTCGTCTTTTATGCAATTGACGAATCGACCCATTTTTCTACTCAGATGGACCATAAGTTTCGGAGCATTACTACTTAGGCTTATGTAACAATAACAAACGCAACAACAAAGTAAAGACAAAAGACAAACACAGAAACAAATCAGAAGCTTTAAATGTAGTGGTGTCCATACCCGAACACAGGTCATCGATCGAAACAAGTGGTAATAAGAATTAACAATATCAGGAGAAAAAACCCACGACGGGTGGGTCCTATCCCATTTCAAGTATGTTTTAACCAATTTTGTGAAGTACGGATTGATCCCGCAAAATAACGAGCATTTTTTGGCAATATTATGCACCAACTGTCAAAAATAGTATAAATTAGAGAACGAACAAAGTAAAAAAGAAAATAAAATATACAGGCAAATGGCATTTGATGAACGCAACTCGTGAGAAAATAGGCAGTTGTCAATGCTACCTTGGTGAGCGGAGCATGGTTCCCCACAAAATCTCACCCACCGCACTCACGAAGTATCTTGGCTATACATCAAAAACCAAACGAGAACTATAAAACCATTAATAACATATTGAATTTAAATATATTGTTTTTTAATTTCAATATTTTTATTTTTATATAAATTTTCTTTAAATGCGATAGTTTTATTTTCAAATAGTAAATATTTGAAAGATATTGAAAACGAGTTATTGAGCTCTAGGCCAATCATGTTGAGAAGAAGACAACATGAAGAACAAAGAAGGCGACAGCCAACAACAACAACAACAACGGCTCTGTATAGAGCCAATCACAACAGCTTTGACTATACAGACTGTTTCATTGGTCGCTACACCAACTCATCAGTAGTCTTTTGTGTGACTTTACACTGTGATCCACTCAAGCTACTTAGGTTCTAGTTATACTGCCAATATGCCGAGAAAGTTACCCGGAATTTTATTTTGGCAGAGAACGCTTGAATTTTTGTAACTGAGTTCTTATCGACATTAGATGCAAGCTGTACCAAGGTTGACCTAAATCGTATCATACTTTTTATCTCGGCATATTGGCAGTATAACTAGAACCTAAGTAGCTTGAGTGGATCACAGTGTAAAGTCACACAAAAGACTACTGATGAGTTGGTGTAGCGACCAATGAAACAGTCTGTATAGTCAAAGCTGTTGTGATTGGCTCTATACAGAGCCGTTGTTGTTGTTGTTGTTGGCTGTCGCCTTCTTTGTTCTTCATGTTGTCTTCTTCTCAACATGATTGGCCTAGAGCTCAATAACTCGTTTTCAATATAAATAATGAAAAGGCCGTATTCAAAAATATTAATATTTGAAAGATATTTAATAAAATTCGTTAAATATTTAAATATTTCATTTAATTAAAAAAGTATTTAAATAAATTTTAAATATTTACGTAGTCGATTTATGCAAATGCGTTATTGGTGCAAAAATGACTCGCTTTTTGGATAAATTAAAAAAGTTTTTGGATAAATTTATTTCATATAGGAATGCAAGTAACCCAGAGTGGAAGACTACACTAAAAGAGCGCGTAAAATCTAGATGCTAATCCAAATGGAGTAAAAGTCAGAATGGTAACCTGTCGTTTGTTGAAGGTCACTCAGACTTTGGACTTTCTCCGAGCCTGGGTTTCCTTCAACTGAACTTTCTGTTCAGTTATTGGGTTTACGTATGCCACTATGTGTCTATTATACTAGGGGGTTCAAGATGCTGCCGGTCTCCAAGTGACGGCACCACTACTCTTCAAATGCATGACATTTTTGATGGGTGGCAGCCTTTACATAAACACATCATAAATGTCAGATCGATTTGTCAATGAATAGTGGCGTTACAGTGAATTGTGGCGTCCGTGGCGTAGTTGGTTAAAGTGCGTGGCCGCTATGTCAACGAACTTGGAGACACAGGTTCGAACCTCAGCAGCGACAGAAAATTATTTGAATTAAAAATAATTTTTCTGTACGGCCGCCACCTCTCTGCAGACAATGGCAAACCTCAGAGAGTAATCAAAATGCCATGTAAAGCTTCTTGAGAACGAGAACATTCCGTTCATCACCGTCCCAGTTGAAGGCATCAAAGCAAGCGAAGGCTTGACAAATGGCCGGAAAGGTGTTGGCGTCTGTTTTTTTGAATTCAAGTGGCATTTATCCAAGAAACAAAATTATATTTCTGCAAGACAATGCTCCAGCTCACAAATCGATCGAAACCATGGCCAAATTTCACGAGTTATGCTTCGAACTGTGTTCACAAAAAAAGCGAATTTATGAATTTAATAAAATAAATGAAAAACACACACAATTATTTACCGTCGGGAAAAAAGCCGAAGCTCAAAAAACCCGACATTTATTTGAACCTTTCTCTTTCATAGCCTTTTTGCAACTGATTTACCGCCTGTCGTCGACATAGACTCCGAAGTCTGTCAATCATAATGCGACAAAACTACAATAAAACTTATTTATGATACAAATACAAATTACAATAAATGAGTTTTATACACTGCCGCCGAAAACGCCAGTTTTCCTATCCATCTCTTGGTTTACAATTAAATATATACATTACAACGATAAATATTTTTATAGTAAATACATGATATTAACAACAATAAATTTCATATTCTCTCTGCTTCAACTGGTACAATGCAAAACTTCTGTATGGCTCTTCTGAGTATATTTTTAGGCGTGCGCACCAGAACTGAACGGACCTTTCCATCATTACTCTCGATCAACTCCTCAATTCTTCCCATTGCCCAGTGTGCCGGTGGAAAATTCTCTCTTTTGAGTAGCTCAAGCTGTCCGACCTTTGGACTTTCCTTCTCTTTTCTCCATTACTTTCTCTCTTGTAACGTTGTAAGGTATTCTGTCTGCCATCTGTTCCAATGCCTGTATATCTTTCGGACCATCGCTTATGGGACGTATTGGACGCGAATTCAATATCGCTTCTATCTGTGAAAATAAGTGTTAATAATTGTTCATATATATATAGACTTTCTGTCCAACTACTCTGACAAGATGATATTTCATCGACTTAACTACTGCTTCATAGATACCACCTTGATGTGGTGCAGTTGGAATCATAAACTTCCATTCTGTCCCTTTACTAGCTAAATGTCTTACATCTTCATGATTGCTTCAACTGTCCAATGTCTTTCTCATTTCTCTGTTGGCACCCACAAAAGTCGTACCATTGTAGCTTTATAGTCTTTCGCATCTACCTCTTCGTCCAAAAAATCTTTCAAAACATGCACTGAAAGCAAGTGATGTTAAATCTGTCACAATATCAATGTGGATGGCGCTTGTTTTCAAGCAAACAAAAATTGCTATCCAGCACTTCCCTTTCCGTGACCTAACTGTATCTTTACCCACTGTTTTTATTTCAAATAGACTAGTGAAATCCACTCCCGTGTGTAAAAAAGCCTTTCCCACCTTAACCCTATCTGATGGTAAATCTGCCATTATCTGTTGTTCCATTTTTGCATTATAACGTGCACATATGACACATTATTAATCGTACTTCTCCGAGAATTTCTTAACCTTGGTATCCAGTAACGCTGCCGAATAATTTTCATCATCACCTGTGCACCACAGTGTCTTGTTTGTCTATCAACTGACTCTATTATCTCTGAAGCAAGCGATGATTTTGTAGGCAGTATCACTGGGTGCTTCATCTCATAATCGATTTCAGCACGCTTCAGCCTGCCCCCAACCCGCAATAACTCTTTATAGTCTATGACTGCCTTCAACGATTCTATCTTAATTCTTTCCGCTATGTTTTGCCCTCTTTCCAACGCTGTTAATTCAGCATTATAGTATTCCTCTTGTGTCTTTCTTAAAATAAATTTCATAGCCATGCTTCTTTTCTCTGCTGTTGGCATCTCAATCCTGTCCATTCTCGATCTAATTCTTTTTCTTTCAGGCTTTGAGCGTAATGCAATCATATAACGGAACACATATACCAGAATATTAACTGTCCTCTCTTACGTTCTACTATATGCCAATAAAGACACTCTTTCCTGAATCCCCTTAACATGAGTACTAAACATCGGCTCAAACCTTGAAACTGCGTAAACTCTCATCTCTTCTTTCACCTCTGATAGCTCTCTGTCCAAAAACTTGTCTTTGCGCTACTTGCATTTATTGAATGCAAGCCAAATCCGGACCATACAACCATAATCTATTGTCTATGAATTCTGCTGGTGACAACCCGTAACTTAATAGATCAGCGGGATTCTCTTTCGTACTGACATGTCGCCAATATTTTATCTCTGAATTTTCCTGAATAGAAGCCGCTCGATTAGCCACATATTTTCAGGTTATAAGGTGCCTTTTTTATCCAATGTAAAACTATACTCGAGTCTATCGATAAATTATACTCCGCCAATGGCCACTCCATCGATCTCCTTATGTCAGCAAATAACCTTGCTAACAACTCAACTGCCGCCAATTCCAACCTAAGAACAGTAAGCGTATGTAAAGGAGCTACTTTTGTCTTTGACACTAACAACTTTGTTGTCACCTTTCCATATGGATATTCTGTCCTAATGTAAGCCACAGCACCATAAGCTGCTAATGAAGCATCAGAAAAATCCTGTACCTGTACACCAATATTTTCGGTTGTACCTATCCTTCTGTCAATTCTAAATTTTTCCAATAACAAAATTTCTCTACAAAATTCTGTCCACCTCTTTTTAATCTCATCCCAACCTATCCCTGACCTCCATAAGTCTTGAATTGAAATCTTTCCGACTATTACAACAATTGAAATATAACCGTTTGGGTCATAAAGCTGAGCTACGCAGCTCACAATCTTTCTCTTTGTAAAATCTTTCTCCAATTGCGGGGTTTTTACCGAAAACGCAAATTGGTCTCTCGCAATAAATCACTTCAAGCCTAAAATGCTTGACCCTTCCCCCGGCAAAAACACCGCTGAGAAAGAGGTTTCCTCTGAATTCATCCTATTTATCAATCGCTTAGAGTTTGACTTCCATTTACCATATTCAATCTTTCTTTTTTAATCTTTCATCTTTTATCTTCCATTTTCTATATTCGATCTTCATCTATCTTTGATTTTCCATCTTTCATATTTCATCTTTAATTTTTCAACTTTCATCTTTACCTAATCTTTAATCTTTTATCTTTTATCTTTAATCTTTAATCTTTAATTCTTAATCTTTAATCTTTAATCTTTAATCTTTAATCTTTAATCTTTAATCTTTAATCTTTAATCTTTAATCTTTAATCTTTAATCTTTAATCTTTAATCTTTAATCTTTAATCTTTAATCTTTAATCTTTAATCTTTAATCTTTAATCTTTAATCTTTAATCTTTAATCTGTAATCTTTAATCTTTAATCTTTTCTCTAAATATATAAATCGCTTAAATGCAACTTGTCTCAAACTGCTAATATCTTTTATATTATCTTTCAATGGCATGAGCATGACAAAACGACAATTTTTGTCGTTTTTGCTCGACTATTTCTTCTTCTTTTGTACGAAATGTATGTCGACCAATTTGATCCAGTGTCCATAACCGTTTAAGTAATTGTCCAGTTGTTCTTCTTGTATTCTTGTATTCTACCATTGGTAGTATCTGTCTAGTATATTCATCTAACCTCTCAGTCTGTCCACCTAAAGCAACAACACCAGGCTTTGTTTTCAAAAAGATTGTATTTTCGGTTTTGTAAGAACCGATTCTATGATTTTTGCATCAAAACTTATTCCAAACAACATGTGCACCACATCTGGTTTCCAATATTTTGGATCGACCGATTTGAAAACTGAAGACATGTCACCGTATCGTGGTGTTAACATCTTTGAACATGATCACATGATTCATATTTACCATGAACAAACCTTAAGATTAACTTTCCTCTCTATCGCAAATGGCTTTCCGTCTATCCCAACCATTTTCCTTGCTAAAGGTAAATATGGTGCTAATAAGATTCGGTTGTGTACCGGTGTCTAATAAAGTTCTAACTGGACCGAAAAATCCTTCAAACACCTCTACCCTTTCCATAGTTGTTGATATCAAAGCCACCCTTTCCTCAATTGTTATGCCTGTTCATACTGTAAGAAGGCTTCTTCCGGCCTGTCCTTTTTATATTCATCTTCCTTCTTATAAAAAACTTGTCTTTCCTTAACAAAATTAATAAGTTCATTAGCCCTTTTCTTGTTGTCTGTCTTTGGAAAACTTTCCAAATAACCATTTTCTTCATCTTTGGACAGCACTACCAAGACTGTCTCTTTCTTTCCATCTTTCAGCGGACACAGCGAGCTGTTGTGGCGAGGCTTGCCTGGACAACGAGCGCATCCACTCAAGAAACAGGCACTTGCGCCTCTTTTAAGTCAGTTTGGGCACAAACTACGTCTTTCTACAAATTCTTTCCTGCCGCGCAAATTTATTGATAAAAATTCTTGGCACACCCATATCTGTTGATTGCCCTGGCATGCCTAGCATGGAAATTCCTTCGGCGTAATCTTTGAAGCGCGAACACTACTCGACGGTCGCTCACGAGATCCTCGATCCCGACTATTCTTCTCCGTGTGGACTGTATTTTTTAAATCTTGTCGCGATCTCGTCGCGTTTACCAGAGCTGTCGCCTGTCCGTCAAAAAATTGTACATGCTCTATGGTGGCTTCCGCAAACTTTCCTTCTTCGGCTGATGCTGCGAATCTAGCGAAAGCCTCTGCATTCTCCTCGTATTGATTCCGCTCAGTCATTTTGTGCTGTATCAATAACAAAAGATAAAATTAATAAATATTCTGTCCAACATTTTTGTATTGCGTTTTAATTTTCTTTAAACTGCTTCATACTTTTCCAAATGAAATTCTGTCCAATATATCTTTTCAATCTATCTCTGCTTTTGTGCTCAATTGAATGTCGGTTAAATTCTGTTTTTTTTTTAAATCTTCTTTCAATTTCTACTTTTCTTTGCTAACTAAAAATTATGTTCCTATTTTTCCATTAAAATTATCTTTCAATTCTTCCATCTTTCTTTGCTAATTAAAATTATGCTTTAATCTACCATTGGCTTATAAATTGAAACCATCTATCAATTTTCCATCTTTTTGTGCATTAAGATAATTTCCAAAATGCTGCTTTTAATCCGTCCTATTTTTGCACACTCAAGTTTTTTTTTTTTTTTCAACAACCTTTTGACTTCTCTCTCTGTACATTAAAATTTACTAACAACCTTTGGCTCTTAATTTGTACTCTTCTCTGTCCATTCAAATTTTCTAAAAGCCTTTCGACATTCAATCTGTCCTCTCCTCTGTAAATTCAAATTTTTTTAACAAACTTTCGACTTCAATCTGTCCTCTCCTCTGTATATTCAAATTTTTCTAACAGCCTTTCGACATTCAACAACCTTTGCTTATTAAAATTGAATCTGTTCTTTGTTTTATAGTGCAGACTCATTACCGCATTTCTATGTTTTTTGTTCTTTTTTTTCTCTCTCTCTGTCCATCAGCATCTTTCTTTGCGTTCGAATAGTAGCTACCTAAACCTTTTTCTAATGCACACGCATACTTTGATGCTATTTGTGCTTCTTTCTTTCACTTCTTTTCTTTTTTTTTTTTCACTGTTTTTCTTTGTGTTCATGTACTCAAATAATTACTGCCGAAATCTTTCCACTGATTGTTTTATTATGCGCAATTGTCTGCATATTTTGATGGTAAAGTTGCACTTCTTTCTATTTTCTTTCTCTTTGCAAAACATTTCTTTCCTCTGTCCTCTGTCCAAAGCATGCTTTACTCTTTCCACTATTGCTTTCGGTGGACGCTTATTCTTGCATCTTTGTGCTAAAGACATACCCTTGCTCTTTATCTTTGTTTCTCCACTATTATTGCTTATGGTGTACGCTGATGCTCGCATCTTTGTGCTAAAGTTATACCCTTGCTCTTTCTCTTTGTGTCTCTTCTATGATTGCTTATGGTGTACGCTTATGCTCGCATCTTTGTGCTAAAGTCATACCCTTGCTCTTTGCTTTTGTTTCACTTCTATCATTGCTTATGGTGTACGCTTATGCTCGCATCTTTGTGCTAAAGTCATACCCTTGCTCTTTGCCTTTGTTTCACTTCTATCATTGCTTATGGTGTACGCTTATTCTTGCATCTTTGTGCTAAAGTCATACCCTTGCTCTTTCTCTTTGTGTCTCTTCTATTATTGCTTATGGTGTACGCTTATGCTCGCATCTTTGTGCTAAAGACATACCCCTGCTCTTTTTTTTTCTGTCCAATTACACATACAACAAACATAAATAACGAATTGCTTCTGTTCGCCGCTGCTGCGTGCTACAAACAACAAACACAACACGTGATTCAATATGTATATATGTATGTGAATACTTCTTTCCAAGCATGTTCGCTGCAACTGCGTAGCATCGTTATAGCGCAGCAGCGCATTGAGTGCCCTTGAATATTTCGCTTATGTATATGCAATCAATTTGCGCAGAATTTATTGCACAGAAACGAAAAATATTAGTTTCTTTCAAACTCTGTCCACTTTGTTCTTTTTCACAATTCTGTCCACTTATATATTTTATTTAAGATCTGTCCACTTTTACTTTTCTTTCTTCTATAAAAAAATGAACACATTCTTTCCACTTCTTACTTTAAATATATTAAAATTGTGTCACTTTCCACTCACCACTACATCAATTTCAGATTTTTAATTGTTTTTAATTTGTTATATTTGATGTATATTTAAACTTTTTATACTCAACTTTGTTGTCTTCTTTTCCGTGCGTGCGAGCGTGCGTGTTGCTGTAGTCACCGCATTTGGTCTTCTTTTCTTCTTTTTATTGTTGCTCCTTTTGTTTGTTTTATTTTTTTTTTTTACCTTTCCTGTCCGTCCCTCTTTCCTTTCCATAGGACTGCTTCAATATTTGGCTCGAAGGACCAAAATGTTCACAAAAAAAGCGAATTTATGAATTTAATAAAATAAATGAAAAACACACACAATTATTTACCGTCGGGAAAAAAGCCGAAGCTCAAAAAACCCGACATTTATTTGAACCTTTCTCTTTCATAGCCTTTTTGCAACTGATTGACCGCCTGTCGTCGACATAGACTCCGAAGTCTGTCAATCATAATGCGACAAAACTACAATAAAACTTATTTATGATACAAATACAAATTACAATAAATGAGTTTTATACAAACTGCTTCTTCATCTTCCATATTTTCCAGATTTGGCCCCCAGTGACTATTATATGTTCCCAAATTTAAAGAGGTGGCTCCAGGGAGGAGATTTGCGACGAATGAACAGGTTGAATTGGAAACTAAAGTATATTTCGGAAAGCTTGAAAAATCTTACTATTCAAAGGGCATCGCAATGTAAGAAAATCGTTGGAGTAAGTGTATCCAACTTGAAAAGGGTCACGATGTGGAAGAATAAGCAAAAACGCCTTAGTAGTTAGGCCTTTCTCCTTTAGGAAACAAAATTTAGAGAGCAAAAGAGTCTGCCAAGTATTGTAGCCCGAGTATTGAGTCGCCAAAATTTTGCAAAACCTTTTGCTTCGTTAGTTTATCAATTTTCGTTTATTTTTTTTTTAATTTAGTGAGAATGACTTAACTTTCGAATTCTTTATTTTTTGCAACGGATTTATAAATAAAATCATTGAAAAAAATCATCAGGAAAAACTTCATCAAATTTGCAAATTTTTGCTGTGAAATCATGCGCTTTTCAAGCTTAATAAAGTTTTGTACATACACTACATCGTTTTTTATTTTGAGCGTTGGCAACCCTTTTCGACGAAATAAAATAATTTTTACTTGTGAACTTATTTTAATTGACTTAAATTGAATCCTGCGGACTTAGTTTTTTATTGGAACATGGAAAAGGTTACTGTAGTTTATTAACGTATGACTTGGTTGGGGCTTAAGTCACGAAGTTGTGCTGTGCTATTCATAAATGAAGAGTATTAATAATAATATCAAGTTCTACGAAAACTTGGTACAAACTTTTTGGACTAAGTTTCGTTCTTGAATGTTGAATAAACCGTTAAAGAAGAAAAAAATGTTCTGGTTTTTTAAAAGGTTTTTAATTATTATATAAGCTTGATATAAAACGTTTCATTTTTTTCATTTTTTGTTACGTATTTAAAAAAAGTCTCGACATGATTCTAGTGGAAAGTTAAAATTGCTTCGTTTTTTCACAATACTGTACATAATTTGAAATGTTTAAAAATTGCAAACATCCACATATTGTAGACAAAAGTAAACCATTTTGCTCATATGGTCGGAGCTGTTTTTATTTTAGTTTACTCAAGTTTAAAAAACATTTATATATATGTATATGTATGTGTTTAATTTTAATACTAGTTCAATTATAAATGAAAAAAAAAACTAAATCGCCTTCATAAGTACTTGTCGTCAAACAATTTATATAAAAAAATTGGTTTTTAAAAATCATGACTCAAATTCACACTAGTACTCAATTTAATAAAAAAAATTAATAAATGCATTTAAGTTATTTTGTTAAACGTACAAGCATTTTATTCCGCTTATCTCGTTTGTTTTCCTGTAAGCAGCCTCATGCGAAAAACCCCATTTATTACTCCAGACGTGCTTAACTGAGGCTATAAAATACAACGTTCAACACATTTAAATAATAAACAAGTTTATTTTAAAATTAATTATGAATTTGAACTTAGTAGTGGTTTTGGAGTTAGTAGTTTAAAACTAAGCAAATGTGCACTTATTATTATTATTATATTTTTTTTTTTTTTTGAGGACCTAACTCATTAACACGCCCGGTAACTCATCTCAATTTTAAACAAAGGTTAACTTCAACAAAATTTAAAATTCCTTGACCTGAGTTTAAATTATACCGCCGGTTATTTATCACAAAAAAAATCTTTGTTTAACTTGGTTTAAATAAAGTTTAAATTTAAACACAGAAATTCTAGATTTAAGGAAGTTTTTTTACCTTTAAGATTTTAAAACCTTCCGTTGCACACCTCTTGGGTCTGGCTGGACCCCTATATATTTGTATGCATTTGTATTGAACAGTACATACATTATTATTTATAGACCAAGCAGGTATATATTTTTTAATTTCTTACCATTTGTAATGGTTTTCGCATCAATCGAGCTACCTGGAGAAGTGAAAATAATTCCTAAATGTTAGGCCTGTGCTAAAAGCATCGATCGAGTCGAATAGTGAAACTCGACTCGAGCCCAAGTCAAATAATTCGCATTTTCAATTGCTCCGATTGTACGAATAACTAGTGGTATTTTTTGAGTTTCGGGCTTTATTGGGAATTATTTAACAACAATGCTAAGTAAAAAAATAATAAGTTGAAATGAATGAGGGAAATAGGAAATAGTAATATAAAAATTTGTTTGATAAATTATTCGGAGAAACTCGAAATTCAGGAGTTATTCGACAATTTTGGAATGTTTCGCTCAACCGAGTTACTCGAAAACAAGAGATTTTCAATTTGAGTCTCGAGTCGAGCAGTTCAACTCGAATCGCAACGAACTACTCACCGTTCGAAGTACTCGCATAGGCCTACTATATATCTTTTGGTTTTCAAAGGAAACATGTTTCTTTTCGGTTAATTTTGTTCTTAATTTTAAATCATATAAAAGGAGATTGAAGACACAACAAAAGGGATTATAAAGTAAATATGATACGAACTCTCTTATGCGTTCTGAGGATTGCAAACAAATACGAGACATGTATACGAGACTTATATTGTTGGCATACTAGGTTTGAGCATGACGCAAAAAAAACGAGTTTTACGACGCAATTTGTCCCCTCCTTGAAAACAAAGTCGCCAGTCTCTCTTCGATGCCAGTGTATCGACTCCGCTTTGTTGGTTAACCATAATATTCGGTGGAATATTTATTTGTCTGCCGAAAAATGATTCCATTGACAAACGAGTCGAAAATTGACCAATAACATTCGGACTATTCATTCGATTTTCGATGTTCTGCGTGAACAAAATAGACAGTCTGAGTACATATTTACAATGAAAAAGTAAAAAAAATTCAGATAGAATGCATTATATTCCATATGTTTTCAAATATATATGGGTCTGGCCAGAACCGAGGTGTACAACCGAAGGTGTAGTTTTGACATGTACAGTTTTCGACCTATTCGAGTTTCTTTTCTTAACGGTTCTTTTTTTAAATCGATTGAGAATTAAATTTTAGGAAGCTACCTGGAAGCTCCTTTCGATATCTAAACTAGAACTATGTTAAAAGACCGCTCAAAATTGAAAAAGGTCTGGCCAGACCCGAGTGTACAAAGGAGGGTTAAATAAAGATTTCTAAAAAATATTCTCTAAGAATTGAAATCTTTATATTATTAAATCTCTGCTTTAATTGGACTAGCAACCCCATGTGTTAATATATAGAACTTTTCTCATAGCGAAGTTTAAGCTGTCAACCTCAGATTTAGTAAACTGTCGATAAAAATGTGAAAAGTTTCGAAAATAACTTTAAATGTGTTTAAAATTTAAACTCTGTTTATGAAACCTGAAGTTGAGGAAGTTGCATTTTTGAGATGAGTTAACGGTCCTTAGATCATTTATGTAAAAACTTATTTTGAAATTGTCTTTGTTTATTAGTTCTTAAGATATTGCTATAAAACAAGAGGGCACTACTAGAACACTACACTCTGAAAACTGATTGAAAGATAATAAAAATAAGTGTTGTGAAAATTTCATTATTTAGAATAATGAATTTAGAAATCAGACGCCACAAAGCGTGTTAAACAATTCAGTCAATAATTAAACGATACCTTTTCATAAATAAATACCCGGAATTTCCCATTCAAACAAACCCCGTTTGAGATATTGTCAAGAAAACATTTTTTTTTTGTTTGGGTTGGTAGATCTGTCATCTGGTTCTGCGAATTTTGCAATGTTGAATTAGGTTGAGCAAAGCGTTTGTTTGAAATTTTGTGTTTATTTTGTTAGAAATTCATATGAAGAATTGTGTAGAAATAAAAGCTGTTTTCTGTCTGCCACTTTCACACATTAATTGGTGACACACATATAATTTGGTGAAAACCTGACTTAAGGTCTGATTTGCTGAAATATTGAGATTTACCTAGTTCTGCCAGTATCAGCGATGTATCTGGTATGGGGTATTGATTAAGATAAGTTTTATCGTCGATTTTCCTAAAGACTGTTACCATGCGTAACAAATGACAAGTAAAAAAAGAACAATTAAAGAAAATTCAATAAAAAATTTAATAAAAAATTTAATACTATGTTAAATTAAATACTTTAATGTTAAATATTAAATACCATTAAAAAAAAAACTAACAAAAAATATATTTTGCATGTTTTACAAGATTTGTTATCTAAAAACAAAAATTTTAAATGTTTTTGAAGTTTACTTTGGATGTGTGCTTTTGATAATTACACAGTGCGACACAAAAAAATAACTTCAAATATCGCAATGGTTTATAATAGTGGATGGTCTATATATTATGCCCTCATACTCAGTTTTATCGGATAAGGTCAAATAAGAGAGAAATTCAAGGTTAAACTTCACCTTTAAGTCACAAATTTTTTCTTATAACTCTTAAACTAAATTCAAATTCTATATAGTAACTGCATCTAAATATTTGCAATGGATGATTCTTTACATTTTGAGACCATTTCTTGCTCAAAAAGTTACGTAAGGGGTTTAATATTTTCTTCGAAAACAGGGCTTTTTTAAAATAAATAAAATTTTCAATAGTTCAGTTACTATGTATTTGTCTTTAAAAACAATCAGATTTTGCGGAATTTTTGCATACACCTTAACCCATTAAGTCCGGGAAGAGCACAATTTTAATATGATGTTTGAGACTTGTTTTCTGCTATTAAAAATTGGAATAAAAAATTCCAAACATACCTATTCTACTATTTTTGGGGTCGCTCTTTCGATTGGTGCAGTCGGATTTGCATAATAATGACTTTTGGAACCAATATGGCGCATTTTAATTAAAAACATAACAAAATTTTTTGCGTTTTTCTTTTTTGTGAATCTTTTTCGCATAAATAAAGTTACTGAATCGGTGCCAAACTAAAACTAAAAGTGCACAAAATATCTAAAGTATAACTATTAATATTTTTTTTTTGGTTTGAATCAACCTAACTTCTTCAATATATCAATACGTTAAAAATTAACGTTATTTGGTAAATTATGAGTATTATTAATAAAATTTACATCTCTAATAATATAATTGTCCCAAAAATATATAAAGAAGGGATTTTTGAGATCGCTGATCACAAATTCGAGGTAAGATTTTCAAAATTTAAGATGGCGGATTCAATATGGCCAACCAAATTTCAGAAAATCTTCAAAATTACAAGAAAATGTGTATAAGGCGGTTTTTGAGGCCGTTGATCACGAATTCGAAGTTAGATTTTCAAAATTCAAGATGGTCGATCTGTAGCCGATTAAATTTCATGAAATGACTGAAACTAATGCGATAATGTTTATTATACGGGGTGTTTACGATGTTTGATTGTTTCCGTCCTTTAGTCGTTGTATAAATGTTTCCCAACTCAAACCAGGTGGAGGTGGACGCCAAGAGTATTTTTTATTTTTTTTTATTTAATTTTTTTTTATGTTTTTATTTTATTTTGTTTTTATATTTATTTTTTATTTGATATTTTTTAATTTTTTTTTTTTTTTATTTATTTTTCCTTAGGATTTCGGATTTTTTAAGTATCTAAAATTACGAATATTTCAATATAAAATATTAGACTTAATTTACAAATGCTAGATAACTTCGTTTGAATTATAAAAATATAAAGGTTTTACAAGGTTCCAGTTAGGAAGCGTTTATAAAACGGCTAACGGACGGAAACAACCAATTTTTCGGTCGGCCATATTGAATCCGCCATCTTAAATTTTGAAAATCTTACCTCAAATTTGTGATCAGCGATCTCAAAAATCCCTTCTTTATATATTTTTGGGACAATTATATTATTAGAGATGTAAATTTTATTAATAATACTCATAATTTACCAAATAACGTTAATTTTTAACGTATTGATATATTGAAGAAGTTAGGTTGATTCAAACCAAAAAAAAAATATTAATAGTTATACTTTAGATATTTTGTGCACTTTTAGTTTTAGTTTGGCACCGATTCAGTAACTTTATTTATGCGAAAAAGATTCACAAAAAAGAAAAACGCAAAAAATTTTGTTATGTTTTTAATTAAAATGCGCCATATTGGTTCCAAAAGTCATTATTATGCAAATCCGACTGCACCAATCGAAAGAGCGACCCCAAAAATAGTAGAATAGGTATGTTTGGAATTTTTTATTCCAATTTTTAATAGCAGAAAATAAGTCTCAAACATCATATTAAAATTGTGCTCTTCCCGGACTTAATGGGTTAAGTAAAATAAAATAACCCACCTGTGAAAAGATCACAACAATTACATGTGTGAATCCAAAGATATTAGGATTCAAAGATTACCAACGGTGGTAACTTCGTTAATGTAAGCTCTAGCGTAAAATCATTCAAATGAAACTTATAGACCCAACAATTTTCTTCAAAACTGTCCTTAACATTTTAACCGAAAGAGTTACCGTTCTAAAGATATGCGCGTAAATATGTAATTACAACATATATGAAAAATATATGAACTTGAGAAGAAATACAAATAAAAAAAAATTTGTATTTTAACCGTTTTAATTTTTCATATATGTTGTAATTACACATTTACGCGTATATCTTTAAAACGGTAACTCTTTCGGTTAAAATGTTAAGGACAGTTTTGAAGAAAATTGTTGGGTCTATAAGTTTCATTTTTATGATTTTACGCTACGGCTCACATTAACGAAGTTACCACCGTTGGTAATCTTTGAATCCTAATATCTTTGGATGCACACATGTAATTGTTGTGATCTTTTCACAGGTGGGTTATTTTATTTTACTTAAGGTGTATGCAAAAATTCAGCAAAATTTGATTGTTTTTGAAGACAAATACATAGTAACTGAACTATTGAAAATTTTATTTTTTTTTAAAAAAGTCCTGTTTTCGAAGAAAATATTAAACCCCTTACGTAACTTTTTGAGCAAAAAATGGTCTCAAAATGTAAAGAATCATCCATTGCAAATATTTAGATGCAGTTACTATATAGAATTTGAATTTAGTTTAAGAGTTATAAGAAAAAATTTGTGACTTAAAGGTGAAGTTTGACCTTGAATTTCTCTCTTATTTGACCTAATCCGATAAAACTGAGTATGAGGGCATAATATATAGACCATCCACTATAAGAAACCATTTAGATATTTCAGGTTATTCCAATTGACCCTTAAATTGTCGGACAGTGTTATCTAATTTTAAAGAGTAATGATAATATATCGCTCGTTCTCTACAATAACGTTACAACTAAAAAAACTAGATTTTTCAGGAGAAGCATTTCAAGTTTTGAACAGACAAAGGAAATTAATTCACCATTTTCAAAATATGGACAAATTATTAAATAAACAAGTACTACTGTAATGTACATGGTTTAATCCATACAAAGTGACAAAAAAAAAACTGGCGATTATCGATATATAATACGATCTAATCGGAAATATATTGAGGTGAACGAATCACAAAATCTACTCTCCTGCAAAAACTAAAGAAGATATCGTTACCAAAATTGTACACAGCATAGATCATGGTAACACGAATGTTGCTGTGTAATTAACTCAATTTTTATGTTTTTTGGATTATAACGTTATTGAAGAAAACGAGCGATATGAATAAATGAATTCAAACAAAATCGTTTTTTTTTAACAATAATAAATTTAATTATTATGACTATTACGAATATGTCAGCCTTTCCATTAAATGATCTTTTGTTCCTTTCTTGAATTGAAAGTTCAAATTATTTTTATAACAAAAACATTTAATCAGATTTTATAAAAAATTGCCTGATATAAGTTCAAAAACTTCTTGAAAACGATATATTTTTATTAATAAAAATTTTTACCGATATATATATTTATCGGCATATATATATATAACTTGAAATGTGCGCGCAGAACTCACTTTACAAAATTAACACAAAATAAAAAAGAAAACAGAAGTCAACATATATTCCCTGAAATAAAAATCACTGCTACTGTGATCTTTTAAAATACCAGTAGCAGTACTTATTCGATACTTAAAACTTTTGGGAATTACAGTCACTGCTACTGTAAAACAGACTGTGATTGCTACTTTCGAGCAGCAGTGAAAAAATAACTGTTACCAAAATATCAAACCATATCTATTAGTAAGGTCCTTACAAGCGGCAAAATCGAGCAGAATTTTTGATCAGTTTGGCATACACCGAAAAAAAAGCAATAGTAAAATCACCTAAGCTTGGGTGGCACCAAGTTGTATGGAAATTAAAAACTCATACTTAGTCACCCAAGTAATATATTGTTTTATACATTGCTTTGAAAGCACATACATTGATACTCTGCCAAACAAATTTTTTTGATTTACCCAAGCCAAGTATAAAACACATTAATCGAAAACTTTGACAATTTATCAAAATGGTATGGATTTGAACACTATTTTCGTCAGATTAAGCAAGCACGCTAATATAAACTGTCGAAGTCATAATTTACAATTACAAAATACTAAGTTAATTTATCCAAATGAATATCGGCAAGTTAAACTATAAAATTTAGATGTTTTTAACTTTGGAGGCACCAAATTGCCAAAGACATCTTATAAATTATACTATCAAGGTTTTTTGTTAATTTAGCAGAAGTTTTTTTCTCCGTGTACAAGGGGTACTATTTATATTTCGGGAATAGCAAATAATAACAAACATTTTTAAATGAAAATGGCTTAATTGTTTTTCAAAATATTCCCCTTGATGATCAATACACTTTTGCATTTGTTCAAACCATTTGTCATAGCAGTTTTTCCATTCCTCTTGAGACACCTCCAAAAGATGGTTTTTGAACGCTTCAACTGCTTCTGCGGGGTCGTAAATCGTTGACCACGCAGTTTACCTTTGATATTCGGGAACAAGAAGAAGGCATTGGGTGCCAAGTCAGGAAGGTATGGAGGATGAGTCATCAATGAGACGTTTTGACTGCTCAAAAATGCACATGTTTGACGAGATGTGTAAGAGCTCGCATTGTCATGATGGGTAATGATTCGTCTTTGGCGAATTTCTCCGAAGACTTCCAGCAAACAAATGGTCGTGTACCGTTCAGAATTGACCGTCCTATGTTGCTCAAGCGGAACAGTCGCCACATGACCATTCGGTGGGAGAAACAGGCGACCATTTGCTTCGCAGTGCTTCGTGTGGGAACAACTTTTGTTGAATTTGCCTCGTCTTGGAATAACCACACGGTCGATTATTGTTTTGTTTCCGGCTTATACGCATATATCCATGATTCGTTACCTGTCACGAGTTTATACACGTCTTTTGAAGCACCACGATTGAACTTTTTAATCATTTCCTTACACCAATGGACGCGAGACTTTTTTGAGCAATTGATAAATTATGGGGTATGCAACGAGAGTACATTTTTTTAACAGATAAGTGTTCATGTAAAATCGAATGTATTAAAGTGGAACTAATGTGCAAGGATGTCACATGACGATCTTGCATTATTAGTTCACGTACTGCATCGATGTTTTGTGGCACAACAACAAATTTTGGACGACCTTCACGAAATTCGTCGGCGACCGAACTACGACCACGATTGAATTCACTATACCAGCGATATACTGTGGTTTTTGACAATGCTTTATCGTCATACAAAGAACTGAGTTCATCGATACATTCTTGTTGAGATATTACATGTCGCAAATTATTTGGAAAGTTGGCTCCAATGAAGAGGTGATGGCTGAAACTGAAGCGAATTTTGAGGCGAAGCACAAATCGTTCTACAAACCCGGTATTGAAAAGTTAGAAAAGTGGTGGAATGAATGTATTGCTCTTGAAGGAACCTATGTTGATGAGAAAGAAGAATATTTGCAAAAAAAGTTTTTTTATTACTTAGTCTCGGGACTTATTGGATCATGTGTTAAGCTAGGTCTACACGATACAACGGTTGTACCAATATCGGCTGCTATTTGACGGTTGTGTGCGATTATTGTATCGTTTGGATGCAAGCGTGCGACGAAGTTATTGCAATATTGCACGGTCGAATGGTAAAATTAGCCAACTGCTGTACGATGAGCGATTGTACAGTCGTTGTATCGTGTGGACCTAGCTTTAGACTACAAGAAACCGTTGAGATATTTAAAGTTAATTTTCATGACCTACTGTGTACTTATGTTTGCTATAATAAAATTTTATCTGTCAAATTTTGTAAGATTATTAACTATATTCTCTTTGACAGTTATAGCTCAGCTTAATGCAATAAATGCAAATCGGCGAGACAAATTGAAACAAAATCGACATGTCTTAAATGGGTGTAACTCGGCATTGAAGCGTAGTAATAGTGGACCCTTTAATCTAAATACTCTATTTAAACCTCGTTTCCTCCTACAACAAAGTGTGGGCGTTTCAAAGCAATTTTGTTTTCTTCTTTCATCTTAATTGAACTTTGTTGAACCACTAACGTCATCATTGCTTCATTGCCGTTGCTGTTTGGCTTCTTTTAATTTTCTTTTTTTTTATCGTCTGGAACTGACTGGACAGACTTTTATGCGTTATGCACATCTTGGAGTTACAAAAAATATTAAACATATGATTTCATATTATTTTTAACTTGATTCAATGCCAAGCTAAAACAGAAACTTCTTTCCAGCAGCCTTTGATATCTTAACCGGTTTACCAACTTTTGCTTTCGCTTTACTGCTTGCGGTTCACGATAAAATCAATAAAATACTTTATAAAATTCTTATAAAGAACACATAGAATTGCTTACTTTATTTTATTCTTAAGAGCCACACGCGATTACGATTCAAAATTCAACGCTAGACTGATTATTATAAAGAAAATGCTAAATTTACAGAGCAATGTTTGTTGCTTTTATTTATGTTGAGTTTGTCTCTGTTATTGGTTTCTCTTTCATTCGTAGCTAAATATTTTCCAACAACGGTTCACCAATGCTAAGTCAACAACGTTGGACACACGACAGTCCAAGAAATTATGTGTATTTGGTAACATGATTACTTGTTTGTTGTTTGTTTTCTTTTATTTAGCATCAAATCGTTTAGCCGACTCAACACGCAAATAAAATAAAAAGAAATAAGAGTTATAAAATTAACTAAATTGTATTTGTAGATGGGTGCATTTTTACTATTTCAGCCGAAATAATTATGCTCACTTATAGATTATACAGCAGTAATTTTAAACCGGCAACATATGCACAATGTTATGTACCCGGGAATATATTCAATGCGATCATCTGAAAAGCAACTAACAAGAGGTCAGAGAATTTACACGCTTTTAAACACATTTTTAAAAAAAACTTGTTATTTAAACTATTAAATGCAATTCGAACTTAGATTTAGAAAAGCAAAAAAATTTCCCATGATTTTCTAGCTTTTTGAAAATTAAATAAATTGACCAAACCTCAAATTCTTTTGTTTTATTATTACACGGAGAGAAAAAAATCTAGCATTGTATGCTTGATTCAAGCAAATATGCTTTCAGTTTACACTCAAGCGTAGATATATCAATTTAAACAATTTATTTTGCTAAAATTGAAAAAATTTAAAACACATGTTATTAAGAAGAAAATGTTAAATTCAAGACACATTTGCTTTAAACTCAAAAATATTTTATAAGATTCAAATCTTATACGAGGGGTACTATTTATATTTCGGGAACTGGCAACACTAAGTCAATAGCTAAAATCTGGCATCACCATCATAAAGTTTGTCATTTGTTAGCATAAATGTACTCACAACGTTTTGATGTACAAGTGATATTTGTTTTGTTTACAGTGAGTTAAGAAAATCAATTTGTTCAAAAAATAGAAAGTTCCAGAGAAGGTTTTCGTTGGATTATTTTCATAACTTTCGACGTGGATTATTTCATAAATATAATATGACGATAAAGCACCATCAAAAACCACAGTATATACAGCCATGGACACATAAATAGCACAAATGTCAACTTATTTTTAAACGTTTCGGTTGAACCTAAAAATGCATTCATTAACTGTAGTTATAATTTTTTGAGACTGCATTGTGACGTTGTTTAAAACTCCGAGAGAGATGTACCGTTACTTACTTTTATTTGCTCAGGCCATCTCTTTCTGTAAAGGCATGTACGATCTGCTGTGGTCATATAAATAGCACACATGTTAGTTGGTGAATAAAAGTTAACAAGATCGGGTGTATGTAAAAATGTTAGAGTTGTATTCAGTTAATTTCGCCGATTCTAAATAAAATGGGTCGTGGGAAACATTGCACTCCGGAAAAAAAGGTATATAACCCACGAAGTAAGTCGATAAGGCAAAACCATCTGAAATTGCGGATATTCTCCAAATTTCGCGAAAAATGGTTTATAATGCACTCAAGCTGGTTATATTAAATTGTTGAAATCATTTCGAGAATAAGCCGCGCAATCCTAGACCGCGTAAAAACACCGCTTCTACTGATTGACTTATAGCTCACAAAAGTAAGGCTGATCCTTTCAAGTCAGTAAAGCAAATTATGAGGGAAATAAATGAAGAAAATAACCCGAATGTTTCAAGAAAACTAGTATCTAGGAGACTACATGAAGCTAATCTTTATGGACGCATTAGCCGAAGAAAGCCGCTCTTAACAAAAAAAAAAAATTTAAAGGATCGATTAGCGTTTGCAAGGGCCCATGTGAATAAAGAAGACCAATTTTGGAAAAACGTGCTCTGGACTGACGAAACTAAATTTAATAGGGTTAGACCAGATGGAAAAACTTTTGTTCGGCGCCCCAAACGCCAAGAGTTGAATCCTAAGTATACAAAACTATCATTAAAGCATGGAGGAGGGAATTGAATGGCTTGGGGAGGTTTTTCCTGGCACGGCGTTGGGCCAATTTTTCGTGTACGAGGAATAATGGACAAAAATATGTATTAAGATATTTTTAATAACCAGATGGAACCATTTGCATTTGAGAATATGCCTATTAGGTGGACTTTTATGCACGATAATGATCCAAAAAACACGACAAAGGTTGTGATTGATTGGCTAAAAAAGGAAAAAATAAATATTTTGAATTAGCCGGCTCAAAGACCCGACCTCAATCACATAGAAAATTTATGGAATGATGTGAAGGTCACCATAAGCAACCAAAATTTTCGAAATTTAGATGAGTTATGGAGTGGAATTGAGAAGGCTTGGTACTCTCTTCCGAAGGATAAGGTCAGGAAGCTTGCGGAGAGTATGGGACGAAGATGTCGGGCTGTTTTGGACAATTCGGGATACAGTACCAAGTACTAGTAAGCATATTCGTAAGCTCATTGTAAAATAAAAATAAATTACTATGTCTTTTTTTCAGAATCCAAATTGTGCTATTTATATGTCCACCTCAGATAAGGAGCAATTTCAGGTTTTTGATTAATTTCCTAAGTTTTAATTCGTAATTACAAAGTTACCTCTGATTTTAAGTTTTTAATGCTTAAACTCAAATACCATGAAATAAATTCTTGTTTTCCTCTATATATTTTATTAAAATTCATGTGAAACACTGTACATGTATTTTTGTGCTATTTATGTGTCCACGGCTGTAACTGGTATAGTGAATTCAATCCTGGTCGTAGTTCGGTCGCCGACGAATTCCGTGAAGGTCGGCCAAAATCGGTTGTTGTGCCACAAAACATCGATAAAGTACTTGAACTAATAATGCAAGATCGTCATGTGATATATCGTGAGATAGAGGCATCCTTGTACATCAGTTCCACTTCAATACATTCGATTTTGCATTAACACTTGCAAAATCTGTATTTGCTCACGTTGGATACCCCATAATTTATCAATTGCTCAAAAAAAAAGTCTCGCGTCGATTGGTGTAAGGAAATGATTAAAAAGTTCAATCGTGGTGCTTCAAGAGACGTGTATAAAACCGTGACAGGTGACGAATCATGGATATATGCGTATAAGCCGGAAACAAAACAGCAATCGACCGTATAGGTTTTCCAAGATGAGGTAAATCCAACAAAAGTTGTTGGCGCCAAAGCACTGCGAAGCAAATGGTCGCCTGTTTCTTCCACCGAATGGGTCATGTGGCCACTGTTCCGCTTGATCAACGTAGGACGTTCAATTCTGAATAGTACACGACCATTGGTTTGCCGGAAGTCTTCGGAGAAATTCGCAAAACCAACCGCCAAAGACGAATTATTTTCCATCATGACAATGCGAGTCAAAACATCGAATTGATGACTCATCCTTCATACAGTCCTGATTTGGCACCGAATGACTTCTTCTTGTTTCCGAATATCAAAGGTAAACTGCGTGGTCCCCGCAAAAGCAGTTGAAGCGTTCAAAAACTATGTTTTGGAGGTGTCTCAAGAGGAATGGAAAAACTGCTATGACAAATGGTTGGAACGAATGCAAAAGTGTATTGATCATCAAGGGGAATATTTTAAAAAACAATAAAGCCATTTTCATTTAAAAATTGCGGGCATTGCAATTTCATTTGCTATTCCCGAAATATAGATAGTACCCCTCGTATTCAAGCTTGAACTAATAGTACGTTCGTACTGGGCCGAAATTGAGCAATTTCGAGCATATTCTCAATTTCGGCTGAAATTGAGCTGAAATTGCTTAATTTGGCCATACAAATCCTTTCAAATGAAATTAGGAAAAAATCTCAATTTCATCGAAATTGACCACGAAATTGAGTTAAATTGTAAGGCAACCCAGGTTTTTTGATACCAAATTTGGCAGCACTGTCAAAAAATATACTGTCAATCAAAATAACACCGTCAAAATATTAATAATTTTATCGGCTTTTTGAATTCGTTCTGAATTCGTTTTGAATTTAAATTTTTAATAAGTCATGGAAAAAAAACGTATTTATAAAAAAAGAAGTTTGTGGTCTCCTGAAGCCGAGGAGCTCCTTTTGAATGTGTGGGCCGAAAAAATTGACGAATTGCGTGGTGTCCGCAAAAATGGACACATATATGAAGAGATGGCACTTGAGCTGCGTCAGCACGGACATGAGGCGACGCCAGGGGAAGTAAAAGTTAAATTAAATAACCTGACTACAAAATATAGGTAATAAATACGAATTACTAAATGATTCAATTATACAAATTAACTTTTTTTCAGGAAAGAAAAGTCAAATATCGGACCATCTGGTGGATCGCCGTCTGAATGGGCATCATTTAGTAAAGTTCACCAAATTATTGGAAGCCACACGATAAACAATTTTATCGTCGAAGAGAGCATTTTGGAAGACTACATTCTGAGCCAAGATACCGTGGATATAGAAGGTAATTATAAAAACAATAATTAGTATAAAGGGCTGCACAAATGCATTTTCTCCTTTGATTATACCAAATATTTTAAGTTAAGCACATCACTCGCAGAAGAATTCAGCAAAGAGATAGCGTAAGAGCGTTACCCAGTAGGAAAAGCAATCATCCCAATATAGCTTCTTGGCACATCCTTTAGCCTCGGCAATCATACCGCTTCACTACCAAATGCCATATCTTTTTTGTATCGATCTGCTACGTAAGGAGTATTAATCCCTTCGTCGCATCTGCGAGCACGTAAGAAGTGATTTGAGTACCTCCTTTGGGCAATGAAGGAACGATATGGATGTCTATTTGTTTTGTTTTTTATTTTGGCATTTTTCGTATTTTCTTCCCAACACATCGCTTTGCAGCTGCCGTGTTCATCTCCTAAGGTATTAGTGTCTTCTTCAAATACTTGAAGCAATAAGAAAAGATAGGTCGCTTTAGAGAGGTGTTCGCTTACCTTCCGGCTGGGTACTTGTTGCTCAGAGAACAATTATTATTTTAACTCTCTCTCTCGGATAAAATGGAAACGCAACTTGCTCTTGTCGATAACAAAAGTTATCGGCAAATGAAAAAATATCTATATAGTTCCATTTTGTATTTAAAATACTTGCGTATGTTTATATTTAAACTTTTTTATAAGTGTATTAAGAGACACGTGGCGTAGTTGTATAAGTGTATTATTGGCGTCCGTGGCGTAGTTGGTTAAAGTGCGTGGCCGCTACGTCAAAGAACTTTGGAAACCCAGGTTCGAACCCCAGCAGCGACAGAAAATTATTTGAATTAAAATAATTTTTCTGTACGGCCGCCACCTCTCTGCAGACAATGGCAAAACCTCAGAGAGTAATCAAAATGCCATGTAAAGCTTCTTGAGAACGAGAACTTTCCGTTCATCGCCGTTCGGAGTCGGCGTTAAGCATGTAGGTCCGGTTCTCGGTCAATTGTGTACAAACTTAATAACACGCACAATACAATTGATCATAAGAAGCTAGGTCAAAGTCCTTTCAAGGGCTGAAATGGCCAGTTATTTATTTATTTTTTTTTTTTATTAAGAGACACAATTGAACATGTTTTTGCAACAAGAAAATGTTAAGTTAAAACTCCGCTGCAGGAATTGAACTGATTCCCGTCGACTGATAGTTTAACGCTCTAACCATCAAACCAAAAGCACTCGATATAAAACAGCGCAGATTCAATATTAAGTATAAACTAAAGCTATGTTGCAGTAGATCACAATAATTTTATAGGAATGTGTATTGTATTGTATTATCTTTTTATTAGAATGTGTATTGGCTACATATCCTTCATATCTTACAATAACTATTAGCCAATACACAATATCCACTAAGGATTGTGTATTGGATGTTTTTTCTACTTACTATCAGAGGTCGTTATGCTTAAAAATAAGCAACCTGTAAGTCAAGAAAGTTTTCGTGCTTATTAAATATGCTTAAGATGATCCAGCTACTGAGCAAGTTCATCTTTTTGTTAGTGTTCTGCATGTAATTTAGAATATTTTTGGTTAAACCAGTACGAATAAAGCACGGCTAATATTGCCTTAAACTTCTTGAATGTCTTACAACTTTAGAGCATATCATATATATCATATATATATATACATATATATATATATCATAGAAATCATAGAACGAGGAATAAAAAGCTTCGCTTCGATAAACGAGATTATGCTTCGTAGTGCTACCTAAAGTTTTTAATGCCGTGGTTATGCTTAGTCCCATGTTAGACATGCCGATATTGTGCCGATTTCTCTCACCGATTTTCTTATTTTTTCTTTTGTTGCACTGTTTCGTCGGCCATTGCTTGCAGACATGACGATTTTGGCCGAGGCATTTTTTTTACTTTATTTGCTTAAAATGCACAAAATAAAGTTATTTCTTTACAAAATGCCATAAAATGATGAAATTTTGTGGAAAAGTTGAATAAAACGGCAAACAACGATTTTAGTTCAAAAGCAAAAGCAAACGTCACAAGATCGTCGCAAAATCGCTGGTACGGCCGATTTTTTCATTTCCGCTTTCGCTTCCCTTCCCGCTACAACGAACAAAAAATCGGTGAGAGAAATCGGCACAACATCGGCATGTCTAACATGGGACTTACCAAACATGATTGCCGAACATTTTTTGTTGTTATTGGTCGCATTCTGGCCGATACTTTCTACGCAACTGTTGCTCAACTTTCCGACTGAATGGTATGTAGCATAAAGCGCTCACACAACATGTTGCCTGAGCGGTCGCCATTTTAGGTAGCGAAAATATTTTATGCTACCTCGATTGAGCGGTTTGCGCTCACTTGATGTTGACAGATGAAAAAAGTGTTTTGTTGTGAAATTGTGCTGTAAAATTATAAGATTAGTATTTTAATATAAAAATACTTAATTAAATATCTTTTCCATGATTTCCTTGCGAATTTAATTTTATTATATTGTTTTTAATTAATTTTTTTTTAATCGAATCACGAACAGCTGATTGCAGTTTGACGTTTCTCAAAAAAACCCATTCAGCAGAATGTATCACTTTATGCTACTTCGCTACCTGAGCGCTTTTTCTGCCAGAATGCGACCATTGTTTCACGTATAATTAAGCGAGAGAATGCATTTGAGAAAAAGTTAATTTCTCAGTTTATACGTGAAACAATAACAACAAAAAATGTTCGGCAATCATGTTTGGTAAGTCCCATGTTAGACATGCCGATATTGTGCCGATTTCTCTCACCGATTTTCTTATTTTTTCTTTTGTTGCACTGTTTCGTCGGCCATTGCTTGCAGACATGACGATTTTGGCCGAGGCATTTTTTTTACTTTATTTGCTTAAAATGCACAAAATAAAGTTATTTCTTTACAAAATGCCATAAAATGATGAAATTTTGTGGAAAAGTTGAATAAAACGGCAAACAACGATTTTAGTTCAAAAGCAAAAGCAAACGTCACAAGATCGTCGCAAAATCGCTGGTACGGCCGATTTTTTCATTTCCGCTTTCGCTTCCCTTCCCGCTACATCGAACAAAAAATCGGTGAGAGAAATCGGCACAACATCGGCATGTCTGACATGGGACTAAGCATAACCACGGCATAAAAACAAGCATATGCTGCTCATTTTGCTTTGTTTTGTGAATCTTGCCAAGGCAAAGCAAATGCAGCAGTACTAAAAAGAATTTGCTCATTTCATTCATTTTCATTCATTTCATTCATTTTCATTCATTTCATTTTGCTGCGTTTTGCTTTCGGTTTTTCATTTTTATTTCTGACGCGACTGCGCACAAGAACGCATATTATACAAACGACAACGTGCAGATAGACTTGCGTCTCTGAAATACAGCATAGACATAGAAAACAGCATTTGTGCAGCCCTTTTATTAGTATTAAAATCTTCTATTTATTTATGTATGTATTCTATTATTTAAAGCATTTTAGTTGTAATTTATTAATTTATATTCAAAGATTAAAAACTAAACAACTTACAAATGACCTTACTTGCTAGGAACTTAAGATCAGGGTTAAAATTAAAAACTAAGATAAAAGAGAATAAAGAATAAGTAAGAGTTAGAATAAGTAAGTTATAACTAGAGATAATGAGAATAACAATTATAATAAAAGAGATTAACAGAAGATCAAATAAAGAGTATTAAGTATAGTATGAGGTATTATAAAGTATAAGTAAAAGTATAATTGCGTTTAATATTTGACTATATCTTTTTATTTAAGTTGCAGACATTAATTCGGAGCCAACACTTCCACTATGGTCAGTGTCACCGTCTCCATCGTCAACGCTTACTTCGCCGTCGGCACTTCAGTCATTACCATCGTTGACACCATCGAGTTCAGCTGAGCCTGAAAAAAAAAGAAAACGTAACAATATTCAAAAGGATCTGCTTGCAGAATTTAAAAAAATCGGTAATGCTATTAAAGAGCAGACTGAGGAGATGAAGAGGCATGAAGAAGTCTTAAGAGAAACTGACGAGAAGTTGTTTCACTTGGAAGTGGAAAAAACAAATTTATTAAAATCGTACGTCAAGAACTCGGAAGAAATGAAATCTGCTTTTATCAATTTTTTAAATGCACACCAGGGTGGTGCAGCACTAAATTAATTAAATTATATTTGTTTTGTTTTATTATTATTATTATTTGTTATTAATAAATTATTTAATCACTTAAATTGAAATTATAAAATGAATTTAATTAATAATTAGTTAATTTACTGTTTTTCTTAATTAAATATATCAATGTTTTTAAAGAATTAAATTTAATAAACCAGAAAATAGTTACGGATTTAAGGATTTTTATTTATAATATGGATTCAAATGAAATTAGAACTGTTTTAATTTTATAAAAATTTACTCACATAAATAAGAAGCGATGGCTTGCCTAATGGCTTCTGCTCTGCGGTCATTGTTGCCTAGGGAGACAGTTTCTTCAGGCCTCGGTCGTCTCCGATCGGTTATTCGTTGTGCAGTTATCCACTTGCGATTAATTTCGTCATTTTTTTCATTAAGAAAATTGTGTAAAACACAGCAAGCTTTTATGACCAGAGTGGCGTTTGTGACATTATTATCTATTCCCTTTCCAATACGCCGGAAACGAGCTTTTAGATGACCAAAGGCATTTTCAACAACCCTTCTGCTTTTTGAGAGCTCATAGTTAAATTTTCTTTTTTCTTCGGTTTGTTCAAGGGAAAAGGGATAAGGTTTCATTAACCTTGCTGAAAATCGGAAAGCTGAATCACCTAAAATAAATATCGGGACATTAACGTTGGATATTGGTTTACTCATTTCATCCAAAAGACTACACTGAGCAAGTTGCTGCTTAAGTAATGATTTCTCAAAAATTTGAGAATCATTACATCTACCTGGACTTCCAACGTTGATGTACATGAAGCGATATCTGCAATAACATTTTCTTTTGAAGAGCAACTTACTATAAATATATGTACATACCAGAGAACGGCATACGGGTTTCATACGATTTCGTTAAATTTCATACTCGGAGTACATGTTAAATAACAAATCTCATGTGCAAAGTCCATACATATATTAATTTTTGTGGAATGTAAACAGATTTTAAAATTTTTGAGAAAGTTACTTTGTATGGGAGGTAGGCGTGGTTTTCATCCGATTTGGGTAATTTTCGAACTTGATCTCAATTTTTTTAGATACAAGCTTAAATATCGAACTTTGTGATAGCTTGAAAATTACGGTTGAATCGTGATCACAGACAAACGGACGGAAAGTCTTTTGGTTGAAAACTCATTTGAAGATTACAAGTTCACTATTTGGCAAGTACAAAACTATTTAACATGATTCCGATGTTAATTTTTTCTATAATTATTCAGTAAAAAAATTATTCAGTATGAACTCTGCATAAGTATTACTTTCTGAATGAATGGACATAACAGAGTCCTTAATAAAAACAATGCAGCATAAACAGCATTGTGCTCGAATTTGCAATGTACTCAACGAAATAAACACAAAAAAGCAATAGTGTCTTTTCAAAGACACTGCACAACAACAATGTAGGAAACAATAGCGAGCATTGCACAATATAGCCCTAACCAAAATAGACGAAACGACACGATTGCAACTTGCCAAACGTTTGCAATCGTTACGTCTGTTTTGCCATTTAACCCAAAATGAATCGAGCTCCTCCAATCGTCCGAAAAAAAAGAAGAGTACTCTGCTCAGCTGATGTTGACGAGTTGAGACCCTAGAAGTTCGGTTGTTTCGTTTACGTTTATTCATTTTGGGCTACAACATTGAAATGCATTTAAGTGAACATTTTCGACTTCACTCGTTACGGAGCAAATCGTCTATTTTGGTTAGGCCTTGTGATTCACAGTCATTTCTGACGAATGAAAACGCAGCAGAAGCAGTGAATGTACGAAGATAAAATACATGAAGAACATTCATTGCCAATCTCTGATACATACACTTAGAAAAAAAATTACCTGTAGTCAACCAGTGCTAAAAGAACCATAGAGTACCATCCTTTATAATTAAAGTAATCAATAGCATCTTGTGCTCTCGGATGCACTTCAATATGGCAACCATCTGAATTGTTTTAAATGAAGATGAAGTTTAGTAATAGCAAGACTAACAAATTAAGTGAAAATTTACCTATTGCACCAATGCATTGGGGAAACCCCAAGGTCTCAAAACCTTTAACACAATCAAAAATTTTGTTGAAAGTTAAAGGGAAGTCGTTCATATACATTGCCCTTAATGTGTTCCAAGTTTGGGTGCAAAACTCGAGCACAATTTCACACACTGTAGATTTTCCAACTCCAAAGAGGTTTGCAATGCTTCGATATTCTGCAGACGACCCTATTGCATATAATGCAATCGCGATACGCTTCTCTAATGGAATCGCTTTCCGAAGGTTCGTGTCCTTTTTTTGCAAACTTGTCAACATTCCACACAAGCATTGGAAAGTGCTTCGATTCATTCGAAAATTGTTTTTAAAAAAATCTTCGTCATTAACCTGACAATCCAACTCCCAAAAAGATTTTGTTCGATCCTGCAAAAATGACATGTTGAGAATTGAATATCTAACGTTTGTCGCACATAAGGTCGGGGTTGTGTAATGATACGCGGCTTATATGTGCGTCGTTCCACAAGAAAGTGTTGTTTGCATCTATATAAGCAGCGCATCAATATGCAGAAATCACACATCCTCGCCCATATGTATCACAGGTAAAACAGGCAGCTGGTACATTATTATAATAACGCCTCTTACCACAAAACGGCATTGCGATGAAAGCCTGGCTGCAAAGCCAATAAGCATCAACTGCTGTCTTCTTAAATTCATGACATTGATTTGCAGTTTCTTGATTTTTTCTTTTAATGACCGGCGTTGTCTTTCGTGTTTCGCGGTTTTTCTATTGTATATTTCACTTAACTTAACCATTAATCCCGCATTTTGTTGATAAATCATAAAAAAATTAATACACGATCCCATTTTTTTTTCTCTTGAATTTCCAAAAAATAAACTTCAAATGAAATTGCTTCAATTCAGTATGAACACTTACAATTTCGATCGAAATCATCTCACAAATTTACTCAATTTCGGCCCAGTACGAACGTACTATAAAGAACATTTGTAATAAACAAATTGCTGAAAACTAGAATAATTAACTTGATTTGAGAACAGTTTGTACGGGTTTTCCAATAAGGGGTGTTATTTTGGTATTAAAAAAAAAGCCATTTTTGAGATAAATGATCTGATGTTTATTTCATAATAAAGAGGAAGGTATGCCGTTAATAATGAAAAACAACATCAGCCAAATGGCCACCACGACCACGCTTAGAGGACAATATCCTTTTCATGAAATTTTCCATAACCAAATCGCAAAGTGGCTGCCCTATGTCCTCGATAGCCTCACGAATTCCATCTTTGAGGTTTTCAATCGATGCTGGGCTGTTGGCGTAGACCTTATCTTTCAGGTGGCTCCAAAGGAAGAAGTCGTAAAGTGTTAAATCACAAGATCTCGGTGGCCAATCGAGATCACCTCTTCGAGAAATAACACGGTCCGGAAACTTTTCCCGTAAAATATTAATGGTTTCGTTGCTTGTGTGGCACGTAGCGCAAGATTTTCACCTTTTTTGTAGTAAATTTTAATAATTTTAATGCGTTGTTGAAACGTGTATCATTCCATTTTTAGTAATGGCCATTTTTAGTAATTCTACTTGTCAAATGTCAAAGAATTAAAGCTTTAAAAGTGAGCGATTGACAATAGCCGGCGATTCACAATAACACCTCCAATTGGAAAACCCTGTAAAATCCAAATGAACAATTTGCTTAATATTAGAATGTTGGAGTTTCCTTTTTCATATAAAGAGAAGAATATTCTTGGTCCTAGTAATTTTTTCGTCTCAAAATTATAAAGTTTTGCTTGATGTATAAGATTATTTTTTATCTTTTATCTGAAAATAGTAAATTACTGCTTGTGTATTTAAATTAAACAAAAACTTATCTTATTTTAAAAGATTTTCTGATATCTTGTGATAAATTAATAAATGAATTAATTGCGGTTAATTAATAATGATTAGATAATGAATAATATCTCTTCAGATGAGAAATAGGACAGTGATTTTTTTATTTCACTTATAATCTGAAGGCTAATAAGGCGTTCATGCTGAAGCAAAAAGCAGCCTTTTGTAAAAAGCAACTAAACGCAACATAAAAAGCAGCTTTTCCCAGTACAAATGCCAATAGAAAAAAGCAGAAAAAGCTACTTTTATTCTGCTTTTTTGTATTTGTCACCCTGTGTTAAATTTTTCAACGTTTATAAGGGGCTCATGCTCATAAAAAACTGCTTTTTGCATTTTTACATTTTTGTTTCGCATAGGATTGGCTGCGTTCAGCAGTTACAACTGTTGTGCAAATGTTGAGCTGAACAGATAAGAAACTGATACTTATGCGTTTAGCAGGCACACACTTAACAGTTTTACAACAGTTGTTACTGCTGAACGCAACCATTAATCTCAATATCTAAAAAATAAAGATCAAGTCCAAAAATGAGCCAAATCGAATGAAAACTACGCCTACTTCCTATACAAAGTGGCTTTATCAAAACGGTAAAATCTCTTAAAATTCCAAAAAAATTAATTTTTGTGTATGAGCTTTGATATTTAATATACACTCTGAGTATGAAATTCAATCAAATTGGATGAAAACCACGCCTACCTCCAATACAAAGTGACTTTATCAAAAAAAACAAAAGCGAATATTTTCCTTTAAAACTATCACGAAAATGTTTTTACAGATAAACTGCTTAAGACTCTGGATGTACTTTGGTTCGGTCGTGGGGGAATTTTATCTTCGGCACAGTCGAAGATCATTTTTTTCTAGTTATAACCAGCTATGGGCAGAGAGCGCTCTGGGAGCGCTGAGAGCAAGAATTGAGAGCAAAGGCTTATGTAGCAACACAAAATGCAACAACAAATCAAAGACAAAATACAAACACAGAAACAACACAGGAGCTTTAAATGTAGTGGTGCCCATACCCGGCTATAACTCATTGAGACCGACGCAGTCACATCGGTGGCTAATAGAAAAATATTGGCATTTTTTGACTTATTGTCATGAACAATATGCTTTTTTTTGATATATTCCAAGCCTTAATGTTTTAGGAATGATTCGTATGATTTTCATGCAAAGTTAAACTTAGTTCCGTAACCAAGGGTAGTTTTCGGCGATAACTCCATAGTTTTCAGAAGTATTCTTTCTATATATTTTTCATTAAATCTATTTGCATATCTGTGATCTTAAGATATCTGATATCTTTGTAAAATTGTAAATATTTCAGCAAAAAATGGAAATAATACGTGAACATTTTCGGGTGATGAGTAGCCATCCTTCGGTATAAGTGAGACTAGCATATTTTCGATTTTACATGACCATTTAGGCGTCAGGAAATTTTTCCCGTTGGATAACCCATAATTAAACGGTAACTCAAAAAAAAGCTCGTGTCGATTGGTGCAAGCAAATACTGAAAAATACAACAAGAGTGGTTCGAAGCACATCTACAAACACCACAGGTGACGATCTACATACGTTTGCTTATGAGTCCGAAGCAATCCGCTATTTGGGTCTTTCAAATTGAGCAAAACTCGACAAAAGTTGTCCGTGGACGGAGCACATCTAAGCAAATGGTTGTTGGTTTTTCAGAAAAACTGTTCATATCGCAACTGTACCAACGAAATGTAATTGACCAACGAATAACTGTTTATGCTGTGGATAGCCTCATGGGCGTCCGCAGGATTTTTTCGAGGGGGGGGCAAAGGTATGCATTAGTGTGCACTAGGGTGGCCCTTAACTGTATGCGCAGTTTTTTTTTTATAAATTGAATATGTGCGGTGCCCTCGTTTGTTTCTTATCATGCCAAAATTATATTCTGAAAATTTCAGGAAAAAATATTAATATTTAGACGTGCCGCAAAACGAAACTTCATTCGAAATACACATTCATATACGAAAAAATTGTTTTTTTTTTCAACAATAATTAAAATTAAGACAATTTTGTGTGATTTTTTAATCAAGGAAACATAATATAATACGAAAATTACAACATTTGTATTGTTTTTAAGAAATATTTTTTTTCCGAAAACAAATGAAATTAATGTAATCATTTTTTTTCCAATCTTTTATTGGCGTATGACTATAAACATTTCTTTCCAAGGAGATATTATGTGTCGAAATCGGGTAAAAAATGCGGAAACTCAAAATTTTTTGTGGAGCAAAAAAACTTTTTTAAAAAAATACTTTTTTCGAAAATACATATGTAAAATTAATTATTTTGAAAAAAGTTTATGTTTCCAATTATAAATTGTATAAAGTTTGTACGTTCCTAACACAACAATAACAACAAAAAATAAAATCTTAATCAATAGATTTGTATTTTTTTATTTTTTTTTTGTTTATTTAAATTTAACACCGTTTATTATTCATAATTGTTTTTACTTTAGTTATTGCTCGTAGGGCCAAAATAAAATTTCACGACTGTATCCTGGATATTTCTTACGATAGTCCCGAATAATCTACATTTAAAAAAGTAAAATCTTTAAATTCTCAATCAAACAATCAGCAATACACTAAGGGAAATAATGCATATTAACATTATCCACGCCTGAGTATCAATTTTATTTAAATATTTACGTGGATAAATCAAATATTTTCCTTAGAACTCGTTTTTTTCCCGTATTTGAATTTTATTTATACCACACACGTACACACATATTCCATACAAGCAAGCAGCAACAGCATCGCACACGTACACACATATTCCGACAAGCAGCAACAGCATCGCACTCTGTTCTCTTGCAGTTGCAACCTTAGTTATTATAATTCTCATTTCGTTTTTGTTGCAAGAGTTGTATAAAAGGGATATTTGGCTGTACGTATCAGCGATTGCGTGCTGAAATAATGCAATTATATGTAGGGTGGAGTGACAACTCGACATTTTCCCACGAGTGTGTCACCGATTGTCATTTGCCTGCATATTTTGCTTTATTAGTTTGCTTTATTATTGCCATTAGCATGGTTACTTTATTTTCTTTTTTCGTTCTTTAGTTTTATACTATTTTTGACATATGGTGTCATAATAATGCACCGACTGTCAAAAATAATATAATATTAAGGAACGAAAAAAGAAAATAAAGTAACCATGCTAATGGCATTAATGGACGCAGCTTGTGAGAAATATTTGAATATATTGTTTTTTAATTTCAATATTTTTTATATAAATTTCCTTTAGATGTGATAGTTTTATTTTCAAATAGTAAATTTTTAAAAGATATTTAAAAAATTCGTGCATAATTTTAATATATTTTTTTATTATTTCTGTTTAAATATTTTAATATTTTATTTAATTAAAAAAGTTTTTAAATGAATTTTAAATATTTACATAGTCCATTTATGCAAATGCGTTATTGGTGCAAAAATGACTCACTTTTTGGATAAATTAAAAAAGTTTTTGGATAAATTTAATATTTTTTTCCCTTAGTGTACATATATACTTTTAGGAGATAATCCCGTAAGTTAGTGTTTTTAGTTAGGAGGCTATTAAAATCAGTTATTAATTTAACTGCATGTTAAGCTGTGCCGTTCAGTACTATTAGAGAAGTAATGATTTTCAGAACATCAGTGTAGTCATTTTGAGATTTCCAATCTTCCGAATGTACTTAAAGAAAATCTGTTCCAATTTTGAAACGTTGGGAAAGTTTCATCGATGGTGGTGATAAAAAGTCGACGATATTTTTATTAATAAATGTTTGTATATCTTCTTTGGATAAAAATACTTTCTTTCTGCTATCACTTTCAAACTGGTCATCTTCCTGGATTTTTTTAGCCATGTCAACTTTAATTTCTGTTGTTTCGTCGAACAACACAAAAGGAGGAGAAAAGGTACATTTGTCTATCTGGGTAGTACTAATACTCATGGAAACTGTAATTCATATGATATTTTTCCTGTGCTCTTTCTACATTATAATACTCGTAAGATCTCAAATAACAAAGCTAAACCAATTTTTAATTATTATACAAATCATACTTCTTTCCCGCTTCTTCTCCTCGAGTTTGCGCTTCCTATGTTTTCTTTTTTTTTCCCGATTACGTTTGAGCTTCTGCCATGCCCTTCAGACGTCATCAACGTCAATCATGCAACCGGGTCTTCCATTTTCTCTCTGGAGTAGTAAGAACTGGCTGTCTTCCTCTATTCGGATAAGGTGCAGAACGTCCCTGTGTGAAATATCAAATAGATTGTCCAATTCATCGCAGAATAAAGTTTTTTCTGTTGTGCATTTCTGACTTCTTTGTAAATTTTTCGAACATTTGTGCAAATCTAACAACTTTTGAACACATCGATGGGGGAACTCGCAGGTATGCTTGCCTTTTTCCAAAAATCTATGCAAGTTAAGATCACCTTTTATTCAATAAGTAAATTGTAAATGTAAACAAAATTGTATCTTAAAGATTCAAGAATGGTTTTGTCTTAAGATTCTTTTTTTAAGCTTAAAATTTGTTATGTCAGCAAATATTCTGGCTGATGCAATATTTCATCTTGTCATGAAATACTTTTGTTTATAATAAAGCAATCAAGCCATCCTCACTTTTGTTTATATTAAAAGCCTTTAAATAAGAGAAGAACTGATTTTTACAGATAGGTTTTTAGTCCAGCTCAGCCACTTGAGTTCCTAGGGTGTTTAAGTGAAGTGAATAAAAAATAATAAACTTGTGATGAAATACTTTTGTTTATAATAAAGCGATCAAGCCATCCTAAGTTTTGTTTATATTAAAAGCCTTTAAATAAGAGAAGAACTGATTTTTACAGATAGGTTTTTAGTCCAGCTCAGCCACTTGAGTTCATAGAGTGTTTAAGTGAAGTGAATAAAAAATAATAAACTTTTTTAAAAACACAGAAAGTACAAGTGTTTAATTAATTTGCATTCTTCTATAGTAAGACTTGCACTTGAATTCAAAGATAATTTCACTGTTTTTATTTTAAAAAATAATACTTGAAGAACATATATGTTAGAAGGTAACCAGTGTTTTCACTTTTAATAGATTCAATTACATATATTTTTTGTTTTAAATGTAATAAGTTGATCGGTAAAACATAATTGTAGAACGTTAGTTAAAATAATTTTCGAAAAAAATTAAATTTTTTTTTTCGCTCGACAAAATAGTTGTAGTTTTCTCACTTTGTAGCCAATTTCAACGGATGATAGATCGTTTGTAAGATAATGTTATGTTAAATACGATATTATGTTGAGTAGACTAGAAAAGAACATTAAATTGTCTTCATTTTATTTATTGTTGGAAAAAAAACAGTTTTTTCTAATATAAAGGCATATTTTGAATGAAGTTTCGCTTTGCGGCACGTCTAAATATTAATATTTTTTCTTGAAATTTTCACAATATACTTTTGATATGATAAGAAATAAACGAGAGCACCGCACATGTTCAATTTCTAAAAAAAAAAATTAAGGGCCACTCTAGTGTGCACGTTTATGGAAATGAGCCTGGAATGTTGCCTATGAAATTTTCTTGCCTGAGATTTTGGCAAACTTTGTAAACACTGTTATTATATGAAAATTTATATTTTTCAATTTGACTTCCAGTATAACGAACTTTTGGTTTACAAAATCATATTCACATTTATTAAATGTATTTAAAAATATTTAAAATAATTGTCGTTCGTTTTTAAATATGGTTAAAGATCCGTGCAGACTGGAAAATATATTTTCAAGGTATTTATTTTATTTTATTGTCATTTAAAATAGCTGTTTTGATTTTTATTTTGTTTGTAGGAATGTGTGTGTGTATAATATATAACGCATAATTCTGTTGTTTTTGTGTTTTAAGAATTTTTTTTATATTCGTTTTTCTTGAATGCTCGTTCAGTTATGAACAGAGCAACATGATTAATGTTTTTTTAAGGTACTACATATTACCGTCTAGAATTTTCAAAAAATGAATTTTTGTTTTTTTACATTTTTAGATTCTTTATACCTTCAATAATAACTGTCTCAAATATTATATCGAAATTCGAAGCCAGTGCCGAGATATAACGACTCAATTGAAGCGCGCTCTCGGCTCGCAGGTGTAAAAAAAAACTTCACACGCATTTTTCTCGAGTTTAGGTTTTTTTAACTGGCGGACAGTTAATCTCCGAATCTACTAGGCCGTCTTTCGGTCAAAAATAAAAGTTAAAATTTGACTTTTATTTTTTCAGTCAAAAATAAAAGTTAAATTATGTCTTTTACTTTTTCGGTCAAAAATAACAGTTAAAATTTGACCTCTATTTTTCTGTTAAGAGTGAAAATCATAACAAAAGTATAAATTTTATTCATTCTACTCTGCCTTACCTTCGTTTTGCTTATCACTACACATTACGTTCCCTGTCACTGTTGTTTGTCGAATCACTACACATCAGAGAATTTGACTCAAAAATAAAAGTCAAATATTAACTGTTATTTTTGACCGAAAAAGTAAAAGTCATAATTTAACTTTTATTTTTGACTGAAAAAATAAAAGTCAAATTTTAACTTTTATTTTTGACCGAAAAAATAAAAGTCAAATTTTAACGTTATTTTTACCGAAAAAATAAAAGTCAAATTTTAACTTACATACATATATATTTGACCGGAAAAATAAAAGTAATTTTTTAACTTTTATTTTTGACCAAAAAAAAATCAGTCACGAAATAACTATTATTAATTGACTTTTTTGAAAAAAGTCATAACAGTTACGGTCCCTGGTAAAAATAATTGACAGTAGCTAGACTTGGGATGAGAATGATTTAATTCTCATTTCAAGTAAACTAATACTCGGTGAGAGTAGTTAAGTTATTTTTGCTCTCACTTTGAGTGTAGTTAGATAACAGTTAGATAATAGTTAGACTCAGACATCGTTAGACTCAGACGACTAGGTAACGGACTCAGACAGGACTTAGTGGCTTTTTTGAAATCGACCCGTCCCTAGCTTCCTTTGTCAAAGTGCGTTGACACTTTGTTTAAAATTATCAATATTGTTTTTAACAAAGGTTGCGGGCCGCCTTGCAACTTTTGGGAGGAACAATGTGTTGATACACTTTGCAATTCACACATCAAAGAACTTCATGTTGATTTCTCAAATAATATTTAGACTCCACATATACAACAACTTTAATAAAAACAATAGTTGCACCACAGACGATAATAAGAGAACAAAATCGGTTGTTGATCGCTACTCAGGGCTGGTTATGCAAACGTAACGGAGCATGCCGTAGCACTACTCAAATTTGCTATATGAACAATGCACATAAGTAGTTAATGAAAACTTAAAAAAAAGTCAGATAAAACTAAGTTTCGTACCACCTAAGGAATCAGAACTTAAGAGTTTAAAACTTTGTAACATATAAGCAAAAATGTAACATATACACATAGGAAATAAAAATATATAAAATTTTTTAGTTGAGGGGGCAAGTGCCACCCCCCCCTTAACCCCCTGTGGACGCCTTTGGATAGCCTCATTCATCATAAATTAATTGTCTATTTGTGTCGTAAGGACAAAAGAATCAGCCCATTCTGGTGTAATTCAGATTTTACCATAGCATCAATACACAACCTATTTTAATATAATTTTGATAAAATAAATAAAAAGAAAGTACGCAATCTTGGAAGACGGGAGATTTTCTATCAAGTTTCACTTCTATTTACCACTTCTTCCGAGACTTACGAGTTATTTGTCACTTCATTTTATTTCGTCCCATTTAATTTAAAAATTCAAATTCCAACAAAAAGTATGAAAAGTTTGTTTGGGATTCTTTAGGAGAAGATTATTTATTATGTTAATAATAAATGTGCCTTCACATTTCAGTTGCTGTCTTTTGAAAGAAGACCAAACTTTTTATCTTATCTCTAATTATAATTAAATTTCTATAACAATGTTAAATGCTTAACAAACTGTTATTAAAGCACCCACCAAGCAATAAACTGGTGAAGATATAGATATCAAAACGAGAAGATAACAAAATTAAGTTTAATGGTTTGAGTCCGATGAGTCTTCCGTTGAATACAAGAACATTACTCAAATATTGGATAAGATCTTAAAATTTACTACATCCCCAAACAAATGAATGACTAGATATCGAAAGTTATTTAACATATTTGAGTTGAGATAAGCCGAAATAAAAGGAAGTGGTAAAAAAAAATAAAAGAATTTATGAAAAATGTTGTGTCCATATCAAGTGGGATTAATCTTAACCAACTCTTTTTCTTGAGTTTGAAGAAAGTAAAGAGCTTAAAACATAAAAGTTTTTTAATTTTAAGGATTATTGATAAGGATAAGGATTTTTGAGAAAAATAAAACCTCGTTTGACTAGATAAAGTATCATAGAGAAAAGAACTTGCCAGCTGCAATGACGGTTTCATTATCTTACTATATAAAAATGTTACCGCGTGTGTATGTCTGATCATCAAGGCTGATCCAAGGTTTTGGTTGTCTTACAAGACTTTTTATACATTTACAAACATTTGTCACATATGTATTACTCAGGGATCGCGAATAACGATTATCGCTATCAATCAATCATTTCATAACAATTATTTTTCTAAGGAAATTTTTTCGATCTGAAATAAAAAATTTTGTGTTCCTTATTCCCGGAATTTACGCCTGAAAAAAAAACTTGCAAAAAAGCCCTAAATTCTCCATACAAAATCGGAGGTCCGCGATGGTAGCACCTCATACATATAATTTTGTCTTACCAATTACATCTTTAAAAGGTCAGGAATAGGTCATTAAAGGTCAATTAGTTTCATTAATTGGACAGCGATAGATAATTTTTTATTCGCTGTTAAAGTTTTTCAAGGTCACCCAGAAATGTTGGCACCTCATCATCAATATAATAAAATATAATACCCGAACTCAATAGAAAATTGTCTACTGATAATTGGTCAGCATAAATAAATAATTGGTCAATCGAATTTCATAACTTAATAAGTAACGGAAATTATTAAGTAACTAGCAAAAAAGTAATAATATTACTGGGTAATGGCTGGCTGGCTGTTAGTAATAAATTATATTACCGAATTAGGAAAAACGTAATATATTACATCACAACACTGGTTTCTTCATTTAGTGTGTGTTTGACAGCAATTGAAAACAGATAACCTTGTAAATTTCGACGAGAATGGAAAAAATTGAATTTCGTGTACTCATTAAGTATTCTTTTTTGCGTAAGAAAAACTATCTCCGAAACCAAGGAAAGGCTTGATAAGTGGCTATGGGGACTCTATACCATCAGTTTCAATGGTTAAGTGGTTTACTGAATTCCCTTGTGCGGTTGTACTAACACAATTGTCTGAACGGTCGTGACTAATCGTTGATAAAATCCATGGAATGATATTCGACGATCGGAGTATGAAAGTGTGTGAGTTGGTTGAGACTGTAGGCATCTCAGCTCTATTACAAATATTACATTTTACATGAATATTTGGACATAAAAAAGCTATCCGCATGATGAGTGCTGCAACTGCTCACACTCAATCCTAAACGTAGCTGTGTGACCACTTCAAAGGAGTGGTTGAGGATGTTCAACCGCAATCCGAAGGAGTTCTTGAGCCGTTTCGTATTCGTAGACAAAACGTGGATACATCATAACACACCAGAGACCAGAAAGCAGTTGCCTTGATTCTTGTTGTCACCTCACCTATGTGAAAGTTCTCACACTTTTGTCACGTCACTAGAAATCTGGTATTCTTGTTGTCATGTGACGTAAGTTTGTGGAACAAGTGAAAATGAAATAAACGAACGCATTGAACACACCCTCCTATTTCTGCTTATTGCAACTTTTATTTGTTTCAGCAAACTAAATAGTTAAATTGATTAAAAAATGAGTTCCCTTGAGTTTTGGTTTTCAGACAGTGACAGCTCGGATGATGGCGAAAATTTATTAAAATTACGAAAATTGAAAGAAGAAATTTAAGGGATGCCTCAAACCCGATGAAGTTACCTGATGGAATGTGAGTTAAATATTCAGACTTGGTTGTTAGCATAACAACTAGATTTTCATGACTAGAATTCTTACTTTTGGCCACGCTGCAGTAGTTCTAATTGGCGGACCAAAACTATTCAACTTGGTTGCCAGCGCTTGCCACTTCCCATCAGCAGTCCCCTTGTCTGTAAACTTCATCCTCTTAGCGAGCGATGGGTTTTTGGTCATAAAACCCACCATCTCCTCAAACTGTTTTTGGGACGTTATCTTCACACTAAATTAAAAAAATTTATTAATATTTCTAACTAAAAAACCCTTAATTATATATTTTTATTTACTAAAAATAATATTTCTAACTAAAAAAAACCTTAATTATATATTTTTATTTACCTTTTTTGTTCGCTCATCTTTCTCACTTAAAAAAAGAATGCGAGTAAATTGTCACTTTAATTTGCCCAAAATGTGTTCAATGTGACAACAAGAATACGAATTGAAGTCACAGTGACACTCGTCACCTCACATGAGAAAAAGTGACAACAAGAATAAAGGCAAGTAAAAGCACTGGACTTATTCGGGTGAACGTGCACCAAAGAAAGCCAAGGTGGGTTTGTTGGCCAACAAGATCGGGATAAATTGGGCCAAAAGATAAAACGATCATCAGTGAATATTACTCACAGCTGTTGGACAGATTTGACATTGATTTGAAGCAAAAAGGACCCCATTTGGCAAAGAAAACAGTGCTCTTCCACCATCACAACGCACTGGCGTACACGTCTGTAGTCGCCATGGCAAAACTGCGTAAATTGTGCCATGAATTGCTACCTTATCTACCCTATTCTCCAGATTTAGGCCCTTGTAACTATTTCTTACTTCCAAATCTGAAAAAAATAAGCTCAGCCCTAAGAGATTTAGGTAGAATGAAGAGATCATCACTGTAACAAAAGCTAATTTTGAGGACCTAAATAAAACCTATTATTTGGAAGGAATAAAAAAAAAATTGGAAAAACGTCGGACTTAATGAACTGATCTAAAAGGAGACTATGTTGAGAATTAAAATGCTTTCTTGTCAAAAAAATTAACTCTTATTCAAAAAGTCAATAACATATCATATTGCCCTCGTACAGTCTGTTAAGTACTTAAGAACGTGTACGGCATAATTTATCTAAAAATTTAAGAAAATTTTTCTTTACATAGTACATGCATTAATAACGTTCCGAAGCACGAAATAATCATATTAATAAGATATCCAATCACCACCAGCGTTAATACTTGCTTGACATCTCCGCGGCATACTTTTCACTAAATTTTCGGCATATTCGACAGGAAGAGCTCTCCAAATGCGTCGAATTTCTCGGGAAAGCTTTACTTCATTTAAAGTATAGGTGGGTCTCCCTCGAAGCTTCTGCTCGATGTTGCCCCAGAAGTTTTCGATGGGATTAGCATCAGGCGATTGTGCAGGCCAATCTAATGTGACGATGCCTTTTTCGCGTTTCCAGTCGGTGCAGAGGCGGCTGCGGTGTTTGGGGTCATTGTCCTTCTGCAGAATCCAGTCTTCGTTTTTTATTATAAATTGGCATTTGGCAGTCGGTAATAAAGCCTTCTCATAAATTTTGAGCATTCTGGCAGCATTAAGGATCTCGGTAAAGAGGTGCAAAGTGCCGAAACCCTTTTTTGAGAAGCATCCCTAAAGATGAATTTTAATGGGATGTTAAACGGTGCGCTGGACAAAATTAATTGATGAAGAAGATCAAGCCCGCGATACGATCGAAAAACCCCAAATAGAAGATTCGTCAGAGAAGAATACGTTACTCCAATCGCGATCGATGTTTTCTATTATAGCACAAGCCATTCTTTAATTAACGTATTTTTCAGACAACAGTGGTTTCTTCATTGTGCTTCGCCATTTCAAATTATTTGCACGCAAATGGTTACGAATAGTTACTTGCGATATATGAAGACCTTTTTTCCTCAATTTCGCTTGCCCTTGACGCAAGCCTAAGCCAGGATTCTGCGAAAAGAAACTCACTATAATTTTCCATCCTTCTCGATCACGTTCCCTTTTGAGCCACGAACGGGAAGGTCATCGACGTTTTTAGATTCCTTAAAGCGTTGCACTCACTTCTGGACAAAAGCCTTTGACTTTTTCAAATACTTTGCCCACGCTGCATAGAACATTTTTGGTTCTTTTGGATGGTTGCAGAGGAAAACTGCCTCGGAGTGTTCTGCGTATGCAGCCCTCATTATGCCCAGCACACTTTTCTGACAAAGTTTCGACCACCAACGTCAAGGGCAGAGGTTATGTCTACTTGTTGATAAAATTTCAGGGTTGCACCATTTACTGACTGCGAATAATGCCGTACACGCTCTTACTTGACAGACTGTACCTCCCTAGTCTTGGCGTAGTTGATGATATATGGTTTAGCAAAACAGAGAACTAGGAGAGTAAAATCAAGGCAATTGTTTAAATATTTTTCTTAGGGTTAAAAAACAAAATTTTCTTCGAAATCGGAAAGACAGAAAATTCAAAAAAACCAGATTCATCGAATAAACCGAAATGGGGTTTGAGAACTGTACGAACTACCATGTTTTGAAAAAAATTAACTTCTGAGGAAATTTCCGTTACTTTATCAAAATTCAATTGATTAACTTAATTACGGTAGTTTATCAAATTTAATTATTGTAGTTGAGCAACTGTTTCTTTAAAACCATATTTTTAAACAAATCAAGATTTTCTCAATTACTTGAGAATGTAATAAATGACGACATCAGGGAGTGGTAAGATGATAAAAACATTGCGAATGGCAAATGTTAAATAAATTAAATTTAAAATTTATTTAAGTGCTTGGATTTGTATTTTATTGGAAATAAAATTATTGAAAAATATTAGTTTCCTTAATAATGCGTTTTTTTTTAAAGCTCAGATAATTTAGTTCAATGCTTTCTACTTATGACTCCTCCTCTACTTATCACTTCGTAATCATTAAATTTTAGTTCTCAGACTCACCACTTCCTGCCTGGTTGTTTGATGCCGTCACATATTCCTTGCAGTTAATGGATCCCATGGTGTATTTATAGAATGAAGACTCAAGCAAATTGGATGAATGTAGGGAGTGGATGCGTTGAAAATGGTGGTGTTGATATCTATTGGATTGTTTTTTTCCCTCGTTTACTGATTGTGGTTGATTGTGTAGTAGTTGCAATGGTGCCTTAGAACGTTTCACTGACCTATAGCCTTGTTTTATGTTGGAATGCAAATACTTCTGTTGTGGTTCTGTTGATTGCCGTTGGAAACAGTGGAAATTTCGCTGTGGATGCTTATTCACTACTGACCGACTAAAACGTGTTTGTTTTAAAAAAGTTGTCACGAATTCACAACGAATCGAATTCCTGATAAGAAATACGAATAATTAGCAACGCTTGTAAGTTAGAAGGTTAAAAATATTAACTAATATTAGTTAGTTGATAAAAAGTTAAATTCTTTTTAAGTAGACAGACACCTTTTTGTGTACAAAAAACACAAAAACAAAATGAGTTATCAACGCTTACAAGTCACACACACGGCTCGACGGTACTAACGCTGAATCTCAACTGATGTAGAGCCGTTCAACAAAATATTTAGCATTTCGAATGGATTCTTGCGTTGTTGTTCTTGTTGTTGTAGTTATACTGAACTCGCTCCAAATGACGCATATTCATGCCGTCGCAGAATCGCTAGTATTTAAGATACCGACTTGTGTTGGGATTTTATGATTTCTTTTATTTTTTGCTTGATTTGTTTTGGTTGCTTGTTCGCTAATTAATATTTGTTTGGAATTCCAATGGATTGAGTATAAGTTGGAGATTGTGAGAGACGCAGATAGCCAAAAACAAAAAAAAAAAAAACAAACAATAAAAAAAAAAACAAAAAAAAAATAGCACCAAAGCGTTACGATGTGGTTGAATGGGGAACAAAAGCCACTTGTTGCATTGCGATAGACCGCAAACCTCAGCCAGGTTACCGCTCATATCTGGTCTGAGCGAAATCGCAGCAACGAAGGTCGAAATCGAAACCGAAACCTTCTACTCAGGTAGGCAACCACATGTGCATCGTTTAGAGGCTTAACTTTCAATACTGAACGGTTTCATTCAACACTAACTGTGAATAAAGATTTCTGTGTAATATTTTAAAATAATACATACATACATACATTTTAAAACAATTTAGTAACATTTTTGCTTTACGTTAAATGGCCTGAAAAACCGCATCTGGCTAGAACTCCGCTTTATCTCCTTCCCTCATTTCAATTACAACAGAATTTTTTACGAGCGAATACTTGGGTTAAGTGAGCAAGAGCATTCAACACTAAAGCATTCAAGCCATTATTATGTAGTTCGTTAACTTGGCTCATGCCAAACTATTTGGCTTCAGGAGAATTTTATTAACATGCAAAACCTGTTTCATACACGTTGGCTAATAATAATAATAAAAAAAAACCTATATTTCATGATAATTTACGAATTCTTTTGCGTGTTAAGTGCGAATTTTGCGACCTCTCATTCAAATGGCCTTAATTTATCGAAATGACCTTTAGTTTTGGAATTGAGCCATTTCTAAATAAATTGTCTCCAATATAATTAAAATATACCATGTTAATGTAGTTAAATGTCGAAGGCTGAATGTTTTGCCTGAATACTACCGAAAGAGTTCTTTTGTTAAAAAAGTGCATTTACTTGTAAATAATGTAAATCAATAAAAAATATGTTTTATTTTAAAAAATGCTTCTAATTGTAAGTCATATTGTGCACGTGCCTTTCAAAAGCTGAAAAAACCAAGCCCACATACATGGTAGGGCGTTCAATATGCTCCTGGGTTAGCAAAGAAAACACACGATTTTTCCCAAAATTATCGTTTATTCTTTCACATAGTCCCCTTTCTGCTCGATACACTTATTCCAACGATTTTCTAACATTGCGATGCCTTTTGAATAGTAAGATTTCTCAAGATCTCCGAAATACGCTTTAGTTTCCAATTCGACCTGTTCATTCGTCGCAAATCTCCTTCCCTGGAGCCACCTTTTTAAGTTTGGGAACAGAAAATAGTCGCTGGGGGCCAAATCTGGTGAATAAAGGGGATGAGGTGCAATTTGGCCATGGTTTCAATCGATTTGTGAGCTGGAGCATTGTCTTGCAAAAATATGATTCTTTTCTTCGATAAATGGGGCCGTTTGTTTGCGATTTTGTTCTTCAATCGGTCCAATAATTTACAGTAATAGCTGCTGTTGATTGTTTTTCCTTTTCTCAAATAGTCGTAAGCAAAATGCCACATCCCAAAACACAGACGCCAACACCCTTCCGGCCATTTTTTGAGGCTTCGCTTGCTTTGATGCACTTCTACTGGGACCTACCCACTTTTTGGCTGATTCTTCGATTCTGGTGTATAATGGTGAATCCATGTTTCATCCATGATCACTATTTTACGCAAAAAAATCATTCGGGTTCTCTTTGACACTCCTTGCGCCCACCATATTTTTGCATACGCTATGTGTTCACTATGACAATTTTGTCAAAGCAATTTTTTCACCCCCTTAGAGACATCTTTTAACCTTAAACTTTTTTGGGGGCTTTTGAGTTTTAGGTTTAAATGAAAGAATAAAGAAGGTTTTGTTCAAAATTAATTGTACAGTTTTGCGAAACTAATTGTAGAACAGTTAAAAACGAACATTTTTTGCAGTACCGCAAAAAGTTGGAGGTCGATATCGTCATAGTGGACACAGGGAGGGTTAAGCATGTCCAAACATTGTTGGGAAGTGCGTGCACGTTTATTCTTTACGTCTTTTTTCTATTCTTTGTCCCCAGCCTTGGTCTTATCCTTTTGAGCAATTATATGCAATGTAATTTCAAACAAAGAATGCATGATTCATAACGCCGCGGAGATAGCCGCTCCAAGAAAATCCAACTGTAATGCAACTGCGTTGCATTGAATTATTACTCGGAAAAATGAAGGATTTATTTGTACTTTTCCTAACGGCAAAAACATGAAAATAAAAATTATGACGACGTCAGGAAGCGGATGTAGTAGCTTATGAAACAAAAATGCAATATTGTTGCATGGAATTATTACTGGCGTTTTAGAGGATCAACGGGATTTTAATTGTTTATTATGAACTTCTTACTCGTGGAATAGAGGTGTAAAGAGAAAAGTTATAGTACAGCAGTAAAGGTTGGGTATTTGATCCTATGAAAAAAAAAAACGATATCATCGGGAAGTGCAAGTGGAAGTGAGTGCCTGCGGAGAGAGTCGTTTCAAGATCTAAAATACAACAACCACACTGAGAAAAAAGCTTATGTAAAATTATTAAAAAAACTAGTATAATTCATACGATGGCTTTGGCAGTTTTCAGCCTCCTAAGTTTTTAGGCAAAACACCTAAGTTCTATATGTTAACTTACCGATATTGATTTGGATGATAAATTAACGAAGTATTTTGTAATTTATACATTGTGACTTCAACAATTTATATTAGCGTGCTTGCCGAACATAGTGTTCAAGTTTTCAACAAAAAGCTTTGTTGAACTATCAAAGTTAAATAAATAAATATTTATTCATGTACGAGAAGTATAAAATATACATTTACTTAGGTAAATTACTTTATATTGTTTTTGAAAAAAATTTCCAAAGGCAAGTATGAAATTTACATATACTTAGGTAAAATTTTCTATATTGCTGTTGTGCCAAATTACCCAAGTACTTAGATGAAACTTCTAAAAAATGAACCAACATTTTTTTATTTTTACTAAGGAAACCTATTTTATTTAATGTAAATATACATACATTTACAAAGTTTGCAACATAGATTTCCAAAGTAAAAAAATTATGCATTTAGATCGCTTTTATATATATCTTATGAAATGCTAAGAAAATGCATTCACGAAGGATTGCACTTTGGCTAAACATGTAGGCTATATCGTTTTCATTATGAGTACTAAATGAGAACTATAACAAACCGCGAGTATTCAGCGATAAATTTTGCTCATACCATTTTGATAAAGTGTCAAAGTTTTCGGTGATTTACCTACACTATTGGTTAAAATGTTATATTCTTGGCTTGGGTGAATCAAACATTTTTTTTTTGGCAGCGTGTCGAAGTAAATGCTCTCAAAGAAATGTATTAAACAATATATTACTTTGGTGAATAAGCATAAGTTTTTAATGTTCATACAATTCTTTTTACCTAAGCCGACTTAGGTGATTTTACTATTGCTTTTTTTCTCGGTGCATGCAACGGCGACTCGGTGTATTTCTACTTGACTGAACAATAAAAAAAAAAAAATAAAATATCAGGAGTACAAAAAATTTTTAAAGAATTTTTTTTGAGATGGCATCACTAGTATTAAATCACATCGGACAATGTTGCAACCAAATTCGTTTAGAAGTCTCATCATAAGGTTTTCTTTTGCAGTATGAGTCGTTTCGCTGAAGTGTAAGCAACATAGTTTTTGTGTGCTCCGAATATGTCAAATTTTGTGTCAACAAAATATAATTTGTGGGAAAGTTTACTTTTCTGCTTTTATTTGAAGAAAAATGCAACTGAAGGTCACGGAATGCTGCAAGAAGCTTACGGAGAACAGGCTTCATCGATTACCATATGTGCGTTTTGGAAGTAGTGGTGATTTTAATACCGATGGGAAAGATCGCGAAGAACGGCCAAAAAAGTTTGATGATGCCGAATTGAAGGCTAAATTGGATGAAGACTAGTACCAAATACAAGAAGAGCTCGCAAAAGCGTTGGGAGTGACTCAACAAGCCATATCTGTTCGTTTTAAAGCCATGAGAATGATCCATAAGTTAGGATATTAGGTGCCGTATGAATTGAAGTCGAAAGACGTCGAGTGCCATTTTTTCACTTGCGAACTTCTGCTCCAATGGAAAAAAAGAAAGGGATTTTTGCATCGTATTGTGACTGGTTATAAAAAATAGGTTCATTACGATAACCCCAAGAGTAAATGATCATACGGGCCACCCGGCCATACGCCAAAATTGATGACAAAGTCGAATATTCACAGTGGCAAGGGCATGCTCTGTATTTGCTGGGACCAATTGGGCAGGGTGTACTACAAAGATAACAAGATGGGAAACTTCTGTGGGGAATCTGAAATTTGCCAAAAGTAAACACACATACGAGAAAAACCATTTCACCACAAATAGTGAGGTGAATATGTCAGTTTCGGGTTATGTTCCTTAACCCTTCCAACATGTTTGTTATAAATTGGCTTTATAACGAAAACCAAAATATCTCAAGTTCTCTAAATATTCTTATATATGCTAAAAATATTTATTTTTGTGCTTTAGCTTCATGTTCAATAAGATTTTATTCATAAAAAAACCACATTATTTCCTTACGAAAAGCAAAAAATTTGTGCATGTAACGTAAAGGTTAATAATATCAGCTGGGTGAATTTATGAATGAAATGTTTTTTTTTCCATCCAACTGTTAGAAGTAGTGTTGCCAATTTATCTTGTTTAGGATAGCTTTTAATTTTTTCTTTTATTAGGTTTTTAATTTTTATTTCGTTTTTAGGATAGCTACGCCTAAATTTCTCTTATAAATCTACAACGATGATTATAGGAAATTAATTGGGTCTACGGAAGTCAAAATATATAAGCTGGTAAACTTAATTGATTCATAGTCTGAATTTTAAGAAATAACATGGTTGAAATAAAAGCATGTGTAATTAAATATTTTCTTATTATTTGCCCAAAGATACATTTATTATTGATATAATTTTTTATTGTTATGAGTCAAAATTAAGTGTTCGGAATATTTCCATAAATGTAACAGATATTCCCTTAAAATTCAGAAAGGATTACTTAATGATAGAAATTGGAGTTATTAGTTTGAGGACTGAGCCGTAGGAATATAAATGGAAAAATAATATTTATGGCAAATAATAAATAATATGTGAAATGACTTTAAACTTAATCTATTACGCAAATGCATAACCAAAGCAGTTTTACAAATTTTATAGATAAAACAAATACTAGTTGGTACCAAATAATATATATTCCAACCAAGCAAATTTTCAAAGAAAACAATGATAGTTGACAACTCTATCATCTATTGATGGGATGAAAAATAACAGAACTTTTACAAAACGATCGTGGTGAAAATAAAAAGCTATTTACAAATACAACAAGTTGCAAAATTCGCAAACTTTGTTAGGCGATTAAGATTAAAATAAGAAAATGCATGTAATTATTTGAGTGTTAAACAAATTCCTGTAACATAACTTAAAGATTTAAATATTCAAACACTCAATCCATACATTATTTTTCTTGTTTGTAAACGAAGTTTCAGCAGAAAAATGCAGAAGAAGAACAAGAGCGTTCCTTTTTTAAATTTCACCTCGAATAGCGGGGGTTTGTGTAAAATAGCGGGGGTTTGTGTAAAATTAAAATTTTTCAAAAATGTTGACAAATACAACAAGTGAAGAAATTGGCAAACTTTAAACGCATGTATGAACTAAAATAAAGGGACTTAGTAATCAGTTTTGGTTGCAAACAGTTTATTGCAACTAAACTTAAATATTTATATCATAATAAATAGATAATATGCATTATTTTCAGGGGTTGCAAAGTGATTTCTTCGAGAGTTTGCGGCCGATGAAGAACAAGAGTAAAATTCAGGGTTGATTTTTCGTCGCACTAATACATGCAAACCTTTTTTGAGGTTATGTTTTTTAAGTTTCCCATCTTGTTATCTTTGGTGTACTATGATCTGCTACAAATGGGTGAAACCATTAAAGGGCGTTTGAGCCGAGCATTGAAACAAAAACGGCCAGAATATGAGCAAATGCCCGACAAGGTAATTGTGCAACATCACAACGTTCGGCCACATGTTGCGCAGTCAGTCAAAACATACATTGAAACGCTGAAATTGGAAGTTTACCACAACCACCGTATAGCCCAGATATTGCTCCTTGCGACAACTTTTTGTTTTCGTCGATGACGCATGCTCTTGAGGATCAGCATTTTTGCTCTTTTGAAGAACTCAAAAATTGGATCGATTGTGGAATCGCCTCAAAAGACGCATCGTTTTTTCGAGATGGTATCCGAAAAATTCCAGAAAAATGGGAAAAAGTAGTGGTTAGCGATAAACAATACTAAGAAAAATGAAATGTAAAATCATTTAAAACTCTTTTGTACAACAAATAAATCATGACGTTATAAGAACACAGAGGTAGCAAAGTCTCTCTATTTTTGCATGCAAGGGCGTAGGCAGGATGAAAATTAGGGGATGGGGCAAGAACTAATAAATTTCTTTTTACCAAATCTTTAATATACCTTTCATATCTTTACCATATCTTTTTATCATATCTAGTTTCTAAGAAAAAGGAAAACCACATATTAAAAAGGAATTACAAGAAACTACTTTCAAAGCCATCGATTAAATTATCGATTATAATTAGAATCGATAAATAATCGATTGAATAAAAAATCTCTGGCTACGCCCTTTTAACGCATGGTATTATTACTCGCTCAGTAGGAGTGAATAAATTTTATTTTAAGACAATAAATATTGCTTCTTTCATCTGATAAGGAAAAATCTATATTATTATTACGCAAGAGCTTTTTTTTAATAGATGACCATAAAACCTATACCGTACATGCCATTTTCTTACAAATGTTATCAATAGAAAGCTCTTGCTCTGCAGATGTGTCTTAAATGTTGTGTATTTAAACAAAAAAAAAACCAAAACAATATTCTACGAAGAATGTCAGTTTTGAATGTTCAGAATGTCTATTTGCTGCCTAAAATATTTCATTGTATCCAATAAAACAAAATTATCTTGTCTTAGTCCTTATTCAAATACTTATCCTAGTCCCTTTTCAAATCCTTGCCCGAGTTCTTGTCATATGTCTTGACAAGATCCTTGTCCAAATCTTTGCCCTAACCTAATCCTTGTTCCAATATTATTCTAAATTTTTTTCCAAATCTATTTTTAAAATTTTGTCCTTATCTTTGTCAAAACCGTTGTTCAAGTCCTTGAACAAGGCAACTTGCTTCTGTGGTAGTAAGCGTGAGTTCGAAGAGTGGTACGTATGAACTTTCTTTTTTTATATGCAATACTTCTTTATTTCAACTCAAAACAGTTTTATTTGTAAATATTGATTTGATTTAAATGTTAATCGATATTATTTGAATCAAAAAATAGTTTTTATTTTGGATTGGAAAAATATAGATCTATAATTAATTTCTATTTCTGATCGAAAAAATAACGATAAAAAAAGAACATATTTCTGATCGAAAAAAATAATGATAAAAAAATAATTTTTATTGCTCGCTCAAGAAAGAACTTTTATTTTTGATCGAAAAAATAATGATTACAAAATAATTTTTATTTCTGGACGAAAAACTAACAATCATAAAATTATTTTTATTTCTGCTTGAAAAAATATCGATAAAAAAATAACTTTTATTTCTGATCAAAAAATAACGATCACAAAATGATTTTTATGTCTGATGAAAAAAAAACAAACGATTAAAAATAATTCTTACATATGATCGAAAAAAGCCAACATCGTGTAAAAATATAATAATAATAATAAACTGGCCATTTTAGCCCTTGAAAGAATTTTGAGAAAATTGTGTTGTGTGTGCTATTAAATGTTTGAACACAATTGATCGAGAACTGGACCTACAAGTTTTATGCCGACTCCGAACGGCTAATGTGCATGTTCTCACGAAGCTTAACATGGCAATATTTATTCTCTGAGGTTTGCCATTGTTTGCAGAGAGGTGACGGCCAAACAGAAAAATTAATTCAATTGAAAAAACTTTCTGTAGCAGATGGAATTGAACCAGGGTTCTACCAGCAACGTCTTAAAAAAATCTTATTTTTCATATGAGTAATTTACTTGTTTAATTGCTTTTGTAACCTTATTTTATTTCTGTTTATTGTGGGATCCTACCGTTGGACGGTTTTGTGTTCTTTTGCTTTTGGGTTTGATTGGGAAAAGTTGATTTTAAGTTTTTTTGTTTTAGTCTTTTTACTTCTTTTTTTTTACTTTTCAGTTAATTTGTATTTTAGTATTATAGGCAACTTAAATGCATTTTAATTGAATATTTTTTAGTATTATTATGTTATCAATTATCTTTTGATCTCCTGTGTATAAGTTTCACTCGCACTCATGTATAAATGTTAACTTATAATTTTATATAAATAGCCAGGGCCTGGCTTTTGAATTATTTTGAATTCAAATAAAAATAAATGAATAAAAATCATAAAAAAAAGTATGTCAACAACGGAATCTCTCTGTACATTGAAAATTATTTTACATCTTTTTATATATGATCATTTGATCTAAAAATTAAAAATAATTGTTATTTTTCATCCCTGATTTTTATACGACTTTCCAGCTTTACGAAGTTAAAAATGGAGCTTCTTTATGTGGAAGTGTAGCTTTTGTTTTTTCCCCATTATAAATCCTGAAAATAATAGTTTTTATATTTTTTGCAAATTAAACTAAGAAAGTATTAATCGTAACAGAAATACAAAATAGCACTTAATAAAAAAAATTTTAACTCACAACGTTTCTAATTAGCTATCGCGCTTTGTTTGAGTTATACTAAGTATGTTTATGTAAATGCATCTTAAAAATGATATCAGTATTTGAAATCATAAGAGAAAATGAATGAATGAGAGAATAAAATAGAGTAATAAATAAAATAAAATTTTTTCTAATATAAAGAGTGCTTCTAATAAGTTGTCAACAGCTGTATGAATATATTTTTTGCAACAGTGTCCTTGACGATGAACTCTCGCAGCGTTCGAAACATTGGATTAATATAAATTAATTAAAACATATAAAATATAGTTTTATATTGCAATTTAAATTAGTTTTATTTAAAATTGAACTGAGCCCGAATGCAGCCTGAATGCAGCCCAAAATAATCAATGAAAAGGTCGAAGAAATATGTTATAATATGTACAGTAGATGTCCAATATAACGAATGGTTTCTTGTCCAGCCTTTTCGTTAAATCGAAAAATTCGTTATATCGAATGCATATTTTAAACAAAGAAATATCGTTTTTAGTAGTGCAGATTTTATTTATATATGAATAAAATATTTGCATATTTTTTTATTTTTTTTTAATTAATTTTTTAAAAAACTTAACAAACTCGTTTGTTTCTTGACGCTTTCCATTGATTTTTTGTGTGCTTCCTCTTGAAGCTCTTGTAAAATATTGATTTTAGTGCAGTTTACATTATTTTTTAAAGCCCATTGTATAGAAGCCCTTAAGTGCTCCATAGCGTTCGTTAAACCGAATGACAACAAAAAATTTGAATTCGTTATATAGAATAGTCAATGAAGAGATTTTACCGTTCGTTATATTGGAAATTTGTTAAATGGGGTATTCGTTATATTGGACGTGTACTGTATATTAAAAAATTCGGATAAATAACAAGAGATTGACAAAATTATTACAAATAATAATTTAATAAAAAAAAATTTGTAATATACTACGTTTTTAAATCGAACTAAAGAGTATAAAATAATTTCTGCTAGAGTAGGGCTTTTAGTTCTCATAAAAACGTGGGGCACATGCTCTGGGGAATATTAAGGAGTTAAGAAAACCTTAGTTAAGAAAGCATTTTTCAACTAACATATTCAAATTTTTAATTGCTAATAAATTATAGAGGAACATTTTTAACAAAAAAACTTGCCAGTCTTGATAACTTTGATAACATTAAAATTGAAGAATTCTGAAATCAAAGTCTTACTGGACTGAACGCAATAGATGTCTACAAACTTGAATATGCATTCCATGCAAGGTCTTCTATCCTGACAGTCAAGGGACCTGAGTTAAGAAATCATTTGTTCACTAACGTATTAGAATTGTTAATAACACTCTTCACTATTTTTTATAGCATGCGCCCCACGTTTTTATGAGAACTAAAAGCCCTACTCTAGCAGAAATTATTTTATACTTTTCAGTTCGATTTAAAAACGTAGTACAGTAGACGCTCGTAAAGTAGAACCACTTTATTCCTGGGGTAGTTCTAATTTTCGAGAAGTTCTAATTTCCGAAGGTTGTTTTTTAAATAAAAAGTAACATAAAAGTGCATCTTCGCTTAGAAAATACGAGGGCTGTGGAGTCGGAGTCGGAGTCGAGGAGTCGGAGTCTTATATTATGCACCGACTCCGACTCCGACTCCGATAAAAGAAATCAATACATATTATAACAAATATCGCAATAGCACAAAATCTTATAGAAAACTTTTTAATTTTTAACATTAATTTGTAAAGAGCTCTATATAAAATAGACGAACAACTAGTTGATAAAATGGTTGCTGGTTGTTAATAATTAGTCGTCTGTTGGTACTTGAGGTATCATATCTAGTTTTTCAACTAGTTTATCAATCCGTTGTGAAATATTAAGAAGTTTTGATTTTTTGCGGTTTGACATAAACAGTTGTTGATCTAGTTGATAAGTTTGTAGCAAGTTTGGTTTTTGAAAATTGAAAAAAAAAACAAAATTTGCTTAAGTGAGTCAAATATTTATTTTGAGCGATATATCAATACCTGTCATTTACTTTTTAAAGATTATTTCATGTAAATGTTGCCCGCGGCTACGTCTGAGGTGGTCCATGCATAAGCTCCAATTTATGGCATACTTTTGCCAGCATTTTGGCCAGTATCTCACCAAAAGCGTCTGTAATGTTTTCTTCCAGGGCTGCAATTGTGGCTGGCTTGTCCCTGTACATGAGAGACTTCACTTAATATAAAAAAATAGTCTAGTGGGGTCAAATTTCATGATCGTGGCAGCCATTGGACTGCTCCAAAACGTGAGTCCAATTTTTCAATTTTGATTGTAACGTTGTGATTTTCATTATTTTTAAAAGAGAACGTTCCAATGATGCCACCGGACAGCAAACCGCACCAAACAGTGCATTTTTCAGGGTGCATTGTCAGCTCTTGAACTGCCTCTGGCTGCTCTTCAGACCAAATTCGGCAATTCTGTTTGTTGACGTACACATTGAGCCAAGAATGAGCTTCGGGACTAAAGACAATTTTTCGATAAAAAAGTAGATCTTCAACCAACTGTCTAAGGCCCATTCACTAAACAAACGAAGTTAGGGTAAGTCACCCGGCTTCATTTCTTGCACACTTGTATTTTGTATGGTTTGATACCGATGTCCTTGCGTGAAATGTTCCAGGTGGTTAAATAACACAAGCCCAATTGTTGAGAATGGCGACGTTTGACATATCGCGATCTTCATTGACATTGCCCGTTACAGCAGTAATATTCTCCTCTGTACGCACTCTCCGCATAGGGGTTGGTGGGTTAATGTCCAATAAAGTGAAACTGGTGCGAAATTTGGTCACAATACCTTTAATAATCTGTTCGGTGGGTCGATTATGACAACCATAAAACGGACGTAATTTGGGAAAAACATTTCTCATAAATCACCCTTTATTTTATTTTTAATTTAATTGAATTTGAATTACTTTACTTATATTTTTAACTTCCTTATTAAAAAGATACATCATACAAATTATATGCATGAAAAAAAAAAATTAAATGATTTTTAATTTTATGGTCGGAGTCGGAGTCGGAGTTGGAGTCGGAGTCAGTGCTTCAATATTTGGCGGAGTCGGAGTCGGAGTCGGAGTCGTGATTTTTTGAACCGACTCCGCAGCCCTGGAAAATACACAAAAAAACACTTTGGCTTAAAGTATAAGCTTATTCATATAAAAGGAACACAAAACATACCGATACATTAAAATTCATCACAGTTTAAAGAAAAAAAAAACAAAATTGTGCTCGCTCAATTCAAACATATTGTTCTCTCTTAATCAGTCATTGAGTAGACATCAAGAGCGTCGTTGAAGAGAGATATGACAGAACATTCATACGGAAAATTTTATATAATATGACGACTAAAAGCAAACAAAAAAAAAACGTTCGGAAATTAGAACTGACGGTTCTAATTTCAGAGCGTGAAATGTATTAAAAACGCTAGTTCTAATTTCCGAGAGTTCTAATATTCGAGCGTCTACTGTATATTAAAAATTTTTTTCGAGCGTCTACTGTATATTAAAAAATAAACGCACATACAAACAAATTAGATAATATTGTGTTGTCATCCAGTTCTGAGCTACATTTTAAGTTTGAAAACTCTAGCTTATCGGGAAGTTGGTAAAAAATCGGTTCCAAGATTTGTACGGGACAGACAAATGAAGTGAAGCTAATAAAAATGTTTTAAAAAATAAAATTTCCAAAATTTATCAAATTCACAAAGCATTGTTCACACTCTTCTCACTTCAAATCGAAAGTGTTCATATCATATTTTCTTGTTAAAAGTGTTTCTTATGACAAAGTTTAAACAGACGTTTTAACATTAAAAAGCTTTTAAGATATTAAACATGTTTAAGCTACTTTCAAATATTTACAATACGGCTGTAAATTTCTGTGCGAGTTTAAGCTTTATTGTAGTGGGCAAATATTTTTCAAAAATTATACCAACAAATTGTTTGGGCTTACAGATGTCAAATTATTTATGATTAAATCTTGCTTTTATGGAATAAAAGGTTTACGAATTTTAAATTAAAATGTTATAATTTGACAGTAAAATTTAACTGTTGAAACTATTAATGAGTTTATTTTTGTTTTTGTGCAACTGTTTGTTGTCACGTACAGTGATAAGACTTTGCAATTTATACAATCGTCATGCACTGAAGGAAAATGTACTATTTCTTATTTTTAATATTATATTTTAACTCAAGATAACACCTTTCGAACACATAGAGACATAACATAAATGTATAAATATAATAATTACATTTTTTCGTCTTTTGGTCTTAGCAATAAACAAATAAATATCGAAACACTTTATAAAAGCCGACTCTTCAAAACGAATAAAAAAAAACAGATATCAGCTGATTCTGACAACCACTTTATGTTGCTTCATCTCTCATTCGTTGGTGATAGCAAGTAGCTTTTCCCTAAACCCAAAACCATACAAATGTTTTTAGAACATTCGTCAGCAATAGCAGCCAAGGCACAAACCAATTTCGTTTACAACCAAACAACGAATATAAGGCAACGAATACAAATAAACTAATTTAACTCGTTATGATACTTGGTTAAAAAAATTGAAATAAAAATTATTACAATGAGGATAATATATTTTAGTAAGATGTAAGTGCAACGCTGGCAAAGTTAATGATTTTGAATAAATACTAGGAAATGTGAAAAAATTATGAAACGCAGAGCAACAAATTTGTAAAGAATTTATTGCTTTTTCAATAATTTAATGAACATACAGTGTCGGTCAAAGAATTAGCAGGAGTAGAATATTTTAAAAAAGATTATTAATTCACTTATTAAATGTTTCAATTCGAGTTTATTGTTAAAAACAAAAAAAAAAAACTATAAAGAGTTCAATTAAGTACGAAAGTTATTTTTAAATGTTTACCATACATATGTATGTACCTTGCGATCATAAAGTTCCGATATTCGATAGGTATTGTTTAAAAAAACCTTCATTGTTTGGATAAAAGCTTTTTCAGTGTAAATTGACAACACATTCTGACTTCTGATATTCTGTCAAAGTTTGCGCGTGTTATACCGGTTAGTATTGTTTTAAGAGCTGTCTTTATTAGTTGAAAAACAAACGCTAGGCGATTTTAACAATGAATAAAGCCCTGATATAATAGACGGATCGGAACGGAGTGAAATGTCATCTAAAAGTGACGGAACGGCTGTAAACATAGTAGCATTTATAATAGACACGGAAGAAAACGTTGAATTTGTGTAAATAATTTATATTTTAAAGTGACATTTTATTGCAAAACATCAAAACGTAACGATCACATTTTCGATGTGTCGAAAGAAGCAGCCAAGTGCATAGGTTTTTTTAAACGGTGTAAGAAATACTTCACTCTAACTGACCTACGTGCGATCTATGGCGGGGTGCAATAAGGCCAACGGCAATAAGGCCGAATTCGGCTTTATTTCGCTTTAAGTGGAAATAAGGCCGTATTTGCGGATTTGGCCTTATTTCCATTTGAAATAGAAGTAAAGCCAATTTGGCCTTATTTCCCTTTAAAAGGAACCAATATTAAAACGCTATCAATTAAATTTTTAAGTTTTATTTAATGAAAAATTAAAGATATAAAGTATTTTCCTACGAGGAATATGGCACTTATATATGACTTTTCGGAAAAAAGTGTGGATATAAATGACGGCTGTGAGAATAATCGCCCAAGAGAAAATCGCCCAAAGTGCCGAAATTAACGGTTAATGTAGTATTTCTTTGGATCCCGGAATTTAAGTCCGATGAACTTAAAATGAGAAAATGATTTGGCTTTATACGGAATGTTGTTTTTTTTACCTTCCGTACAAGGGAAAATCATTTTATCATAACGAGTTTAAAATTTGTTTTTGATGTTATTCCATGAACAAAGAGTCCATAGATATCTCCGGATAAGGTCAAATGGTGTTTTTTATGATAAAATGATTTGCCCTTATATAGAACGTTATTCTCTTACCTTCCGTACAAGGGCAAACCATTTTATCATAACGAGTTTGAAGTTTCTTAACTTTTTGCTATAAACAAAAATTCGGGCGTTTTTTCATATTTCAATTTGGCATTTAATTTGGATCCTTACATCTCCTTTCTTTCGTTTGGGCGATTGTTCATAGTATTTTTGGACAATTATTCATTATGAATAAATACCCAATATTTTGGGCTATTTTTCTATATTTCAATATTTCTTGCAAATTGAGTACCTACGCTGAGTACAGTTACTTTTGAAACAACAGACTACTGGGTGCGTACTTTTTATTAACAATAATAATAAAAAATAATGTTTAGTTTATAAAAACTATTTTTCGGCCTTATTACCATCTTGCTGAATTTTTTTTTTAGGCTTTATTTCCTTTTCATATGGATTTTAAACCGAATTCACAATTTTGGCGTTATTTCCCTTTGAAAAGTAAATAAAGCTAAATCGGCCTTATTGCCGTTGGCTTTATTGCACCCCGCCGTTATCAATACCTCATATATAAGGCCGAAATTGGAGTACAATTCGCACATTTGGGTAGGACTTTCAAGATCTTATTTGGCGCTTCTGGACCGAATTCAATGACGTGCAATATAGCTGAAAGGGTAGGAAAACATTTAATCTTCTCTCAACAATCTTGGGCATCGACGCAATGTTGGTTGCCTAAGCCTTTTGTACTGATACTACCATGGGAAGTGTTCAAGGGAGATACATTACCTGACGCCACCAGCTCGTGTGTTTCCCAGGTCCACTCGGTCAGCGCACCAAGCCTATACCTATTCCATTGCCTTGATGCTCAATAGAACCTCGCAATACCGAGATAAAAGGTCTGTTCCCGTACTTTGTTTGTGAAAACTTTCGAAAACTTGCACAAGTTTTTACTAAACTGCGTTCTCGTACACCAAAAACTTGCAAAAGAGAGCGACAATGAGAGAGTAAAACATTTCCCCTCCTTGCGAAAAGTTGCAAGTTTCTGCTACACAAATTTCGTGTAGTAAAAACTTCCAAGTTGTCATGTGTTCACAGAAATGTCAAAATGTGCGCTAGAATAAAAAAAAACTGGCCGACAAGTGCATCAAGTAAAAATTTCCGCTAAAAATGGAAAATAAAAAGACAAATAATCAAATTAATTGTACGCCAGGCACATATAGCATATATATTTAATCAATTAGTGCAGCTAATTTATCAGACATTGTCGAAATTTTCAAAAATATTCTTTCGCTTAATTAGCCAAATGTTTGTCCAACATATGTTTGATCAAAAGTTGCAAGTTTTTACTAAAAAGCGTTCCCGTACTTTTTAGCATTTTTATTGCTCAGAGACAATTTTTCTGCTTACTCTCTCGAATTTTGGAACTTGCAAGTTTTTGCTACAAAAGTACGGGAACAGACCTAAAGTTGTGAAAACAACATGTACAAAAAACAACAAAACGTTCACAAAATTTTTAACTCGCTTTAACAACAACAATTGCATGCAAAGGCGAGCTTGAGATGATTGTCTCGTTACTTGTGTAACGCAAAAACACACATGATTTGTTTTTGTTTTGCACGTATGTACATACAGTTTTTTTTACATGTAGAAATAGAAATTTAGTCTTGTCGGAGTGTTTTGACAATTAACAATAGATATACATAATTCAGAAAATAATACACTGCAACAAAATAATAAGTGAATATTTAATAATAAATGCAAGAAATTAAGCCTCAATGCCTTATTTGTCTTACAAAGTTAAGTGTGATGAAAATATATAATTTAAAAAGGCATTATGATGCAAAGCCTTTATTCCTAAAAGGAGTCCCGACAGGATTTTATTAAAAGTTTAAAAAAATCATTGGTTAGGGATGAAAACACATCTCCAAATAATAGTATGACAAGAAATTTAATTCGAGATATAATATAGCTAAAGCCAAAAAGCCATTCACAGGTGAAGATTTCATTAAACACAGGTGTGTGGATCAGAGATCTGCATGAATGGATTCATTTGCTGTTTCAAGTTCCTTTAATTGTTCAACTCCCTGCAAGACGAGGCAGGCGAACAAGAAGTTTGCGCGAATCATAGGCAGCAAAAATCAAATCGCCAAATGTAGAAAACTTGAAATGTAGAAACTTGAAATGTAGGGAAAAAACAATTATTTTGCCAACAAATCGTTTATTTTCTAGTCTGTTCACGAAGTTCGTGGAATCAACTTCGTGTCATCAGTGCAAACTTCGTTTCTCGAGTTGAGACAACAGTTTAACTTTGAAGCAGTGTCGACAGCATTTGTCACATTTACTCTTTGATGTCGCACAACTGCTAATCTTTAAAAGGTTAGCAGTTTTTTCTTTTCAGTTTCCCTTTCTATTATGTATATAAAATTATGAGGATTGAGGTTGTTGTGACGTGAAGACTAAACGTGATGGTTTTTACTTTTTTCTATGACTAGTTTTTACTAACCTCACACTTCTACAACTTTTTTTTATTATTATTTCTATTACAATTTTCTTTACTAGTACTCTTTGGATGAATCAAAAGCAAACAAAAATACGTCACGTATGTACATACTTACGGGTGTGTCTGATACACAGCCAACTTTATTTTTCAATAAATAATACTCGCCACTTGTTCAATCGAAGCATCCAAGTTGAGATCTAATATTTATTATTTGAAATGTTTACACTTGTCTTTTTTATTTGTAATTAAGGTTTGTTAATCAAGATTTCAGTGTAGAAGAAGGAATGCTTAATCTTGTGGCATTGGATAACAAAAGGAGTTGATATTCTTCGTGCTCCTGAAATATAATATGTGGAATAAATAGGAGGTTTTAAAAATCTTTGTTTCATTTGCACTAATGGTGCTCCTAATATGAGAGGAACTATATTTGGGTTACGCGGACCATTTGAAAAACGTGGTATCAATATTCCCTTTATCACTGCATGATACACTAAAAAGCACTCTGTGCTAAAGCTTAATTGGTGTAACCAATACAATGTCATGTGTAATAAATGTTGTCAATAAAATAAGAGAAGGCCATAGAGCATTAACGTACAGGAAGTTCCAATTACTTTTGGCCGAATTAGATGCTTCATATGGAGACTTAAAACTGTATACAGAGGTTAGATGGCAAAGTAAAGGTAAATATTTGTAGAGAAGTCCTTGCATTCCTTGAGCAAAATGTGAATGGCAGTGATATTATGCAAGAAAACTTAAAACCCTTGCTTTTTAGCTGAAGGGTTTCTCACTGACATAACAAGCATTGTTAATAAACTAAATTTAAGCTTGCGAAAACAGGGACAAAATATTATTGACATGATATCTTTATTAGATGGTTTTAGCCAAAAACTAAAGATATTACCCAATGATATTTGCAGTTCTTTAGTCTATTTTCCATGCTGCTCTGTAATTAAATCTGAGCATAATGTTTCGAGCTTTACTCGTTTTGACAGCAATTTAAAAAAATTGCAATTGGACGTATGAAACTTAACTAAGCTGCATCAGATTATCTTTTATTTTTAAATTTTTGTCTTCAGGCCAAGTATAAATCCTTCATTTTATTTTCAAAACATTTATCGTAGCTTATATACTCACCGTGTACAAATTCAATGCAACGTTGTTACATGAATGTTGCAATGTCGATCTTTGAGCTGCTCTCTCTGTGTACCCATGACGTCAGAAATTTTTTGTCTAATTTTGTTGTAAGGGCTTAGAGCAGGCCTTTATTGTCGTATCATATTTTTTACCTTATCACCAATACTCAACGAGTACTAATAATTCAATTGCAACAAATTTTCAGTTTCGTTGCTTTAAGCAGCTCCCACAGCGTACTGATGACGTTTTGAATTTTTGTTTTTTTTTTAATTTTTAGAATGAAGTCAAAGAATCAAACAATATGTTCGTACCGTTATTTTAATCATAACAACTATACTCAGCGAATAACAATTCAATGCAACGCCGATGCATTTTGAAATAACCTTGTCACACCAAAAATATACATTTTAAAAAGTTGTGAACTATTTCCTCTGTTAGCATTGGACAACCAAGCTTATAAAACGATTATTAATTAAAATTAGACTAAACTTACCCAAAGTGCTTTTACAAAAGCTTTCTTATTTTCCGTTTCGATACAATAATAGCACAACTTGTAAATTTATTGCACAGGCAAGTGTTTTCAAAGCATGTTTGGAGAAGGCTGCAATGCTTCCGTTGTAAATAAGCTTCACCCACACACTATTACAGAGTTGGTGGTTGGGAAAATTCTATTCAAATTACAACCGTTTTAATATTCATTAGATATCTGGTAAGCCACTCATCTAAATATTCATGCAACCAGAAAAAATATATCAACCTGACAATCAGAAGGATTCTAAGTGCTCTTTAGCCAGCGAGGCCAAGTTACTCCTGAAAAATCAAGAACAAAAAACAAACAACACTATATCATAAAGCAAAAGTGGAAAATTAATAAAATGTCACGTAGCTGCCATCGTACACATTGTATTTATTCGCTGCGACATCCACGGTCTCAAACAATTTTTTGTTCTTCCCAACTTTGTTTTTGCTACTCGTGAACAACGTGCAAATCGTCTCAGTCAACCGACGCCGACAAAAACAATACAAAAAGCGACAAACAAATGCAAGCCCAATAACATCACCCACTTCGGAAGAATACACCCAACCAGGCTGGCTGAATAACCCTTAGCCCGATGTGCACACACATCACACCCTAATTCCCTCAACTTCACGCTCCATTCGCACGAATTCTATGCCATTTATTATTAATGCGCATGAATACTGCATTCGAATTCCTTCTCAAGCCCGTTTATATTGGAACATTTAACATGGTAATGGGACTCTGAGTGTCCTTGTAGTGCTTTTGTCAATGAATTGCGGCATTGAATAGAGGCAAACAATTTTAAAAGTTAATCAAAATATGAAGCACATTTGTTGAGCAAGACAATTGAGAAGGAATAAAATAAAAAAAAAGGAGACTCCCTTGGTGATTGTAGAAAGTAACATGTTAAACATTGTCAATCTGCTTGTCTGATCTCTGCGAAGTGCGGATGAAGTAACAATATTTACGGAAACATGTGAATTGCGTTGATATCAAGGCGACCAAAACTGGAGTTGTACCTCATGTACTTTTAAAGTCATTAGAAGAACTGTTTTAAAACATGTTGAAACTTAAAGAATAATTTCAAAATCTATGAGCAATGCTTTAAAGCAGTCAAGAGCAGGAAAATAAATTGGTGGGCCAATGTTTTTTCTTTTTAAGCAAACACAAAATTATCCTCATTATTGCTTTTGCTCATCGTTGCAAAAAAAAAAAAAAAAAAAATAAACAAGAAAAAAATAAAAAATAATAAAATTTCAATATAATAAAAAAAAACCCTAATAAGGAATTACACTGTAAAAGCTTCGTTTTAAGTTTTTTATTTCTTGATTTTATAATTTATAAATAAAAAGTACATTAGGATTAAAAGGCAAAGATTCATTAGGATCAAATAAGGCAAATCAAAAGTACAGTATTATAACATTTTTAATTTTATGATTTAATAATTTATATATAAAAAGCACCTACGATTCATTAGGATTAAATGAGGCAATTAAAAAAAAAACTACACTAAAGATTAAAAATATTTACATAAAAAAGTATTTACATATTTACATTAAAAATAAATTCATCAAAATTAATTTTTTGTTTTTTAAATTTCCAGTTGGAGATAATGGTCTAAGTCAGTGATCTGCAACGGGTAGCTTTTTTGTGACTCGTAAGTATATCCAAAAAAAATAAGTACCTACTCAACCCATATCGCACGCAACCCGACTCATACTCACTTCTACGAAGCTGCAATGCGGCGGCTCAAATGAATCCCAATCACGAGTCGAATCGGGTAAAGTTCAGGTTTTTCGGTTCATTAATACTTATGGTTGTTGTCGTCATGTTGATACTTATTCTACTTACCCAAACACTCGGGTTCGACGCAAATACTCAAATCACTCGGGTCATTCTGCCACTGATATAAAGCAGAGCGCAGTAGAGCGTAGCAGTGAGCACTTAGTTAGAAACAGAAAAACACGTGTTCGTCTTGTGTTGTTTTTTCTTTTTGTTTATGCAGTGCTATGTGTTGTTTTTTGTTTTTATCTAACGAAACCATTCACAACGAAACACTAACACTAACAACGAAATAAAATATCAACAACAAATTTGCAGCACAAAACTCAAACAAAATATGCGATCGTTAGCTTTTACTTATTGTCGCTTAGAGATTGGCGATAAATCGCCCAATCTGGCAACAGTGCTCAGAGTACACTCAAAATATACCCGAAAATACTCGGATATAGAGCCTTTTCAAGACTCTAACTCGACGCACTCATTGAATACGAGTCTGAGTGCTTCGGGTCACGCCGCGCTCGGGTATAAGTATCTACTTATACCCGAAAATATGGTAATGAGTCGAATGAGTATAAGTATTGTACATATTTCATTGAGTACGGACAGGGTAGAGAACAACAAGTATCTCGAGTATGATTCGAGTATCCGATTTCTATCGGATACTCATTGCAGTTCTCTGGTCTAAGTGACAGTCGGACAATCTCATTCGACGTTAATTTTTAATAATTTTTAAATTGGAAAAACCAGATTCGCACAAGTAGCTGCTTGCAGACATGGACAAAATTTCAGCCATTTCATTTGTCAACATAGGGTATTTTATTGGTGAAAAATTCTTCCAAAATAATACACTTGTGTCCGAAGCTGCTTGCAAATTCCTCTCAGCTTGTAGATCGCACAGTCCCATTCGAAAATTTTGATGCTGACTTGAAATTTCTCTGGTTTTTGGAGTTAAAATAGTTATCTAACAAAAAAGTTGCATGAAATTATTACTCCCTCAGAAGACGTGTAACGGTAAATTTTATTTTACGGCAGCATAGATGTGCTATTAACCCTCACATCAAAAATAGTAAAAAATTTTTATCGTTATGACTTTAGGGGGCAACCACTAAATGCAGTGAAAATGCTACAATAATCAAAAAACGTTGCATGAAATTTTAACTCTGTGACTAGCAAAAATAATGAAAAATCACCCAATTTTTTTCCATACGAATTTGGGTGATTTTTCATATGAAAAAACACCCAAAAAAATTGGGCGATTTTGCATTTTTGTTGGGTAAAATTTCGTTTTTTGCTTTTGGGCGAAATTTCACCCAAATATATTGGGCGAAATTTCACTTTTCGTTTTCTTTGGGTGATCTTTCGTTTTCAATATTAAACCTTTAAATGCACAAGGACCCCGATTTTTACCGAAAAAATATTGAAAATATTAAAAATATTGAGTAAAAATAAAAACTGCGTTTTTAGTTTTGAAAATATTTTTTAGTTTTCTATTTAGATCGAAAATTCTTTTAGTTTTAAATCGAAATTTTTTCGATCACTAAAGGACATGTTTTGAAAGCAGTCAGTATTTTTTCCTAATCAAAATTATTTATCTGTTCCTAGTTAGTTATTTATCTGTTAAACTGTTAAAAATAGAGTTTATTTAGATGAAAAAAAAAAAAAATTTTTTAAAAAGTATGACAAATAGAAGTAAAAACTATATTTTCATTTAAGACTTATAATATTCTAAATAATATAGAACCGATTTGAAAAAATCAAACCAAAAATATAGCCGTAAGCCAAAGATACACGGTGCATTTAAGGGTTAAATAAGAAACGTCAATCAGTTCTTAAAGATAACGGTATTTAAAGTAAAAGCAGCGGTTCTTCTTTGCTTGAGTTTGCTTGTTCAAGTCAAAGGAAATATTTAGTACCGCGCCCGCGCATCGCGACGCGGCGAATCGCGTGTATCGCGGCGCGGCGGATTACGCGTAGTGCGACGGATCGCACGCGCCACTCGTCGCCCCGCCCTGCTCCCCCCCACCACCTCCGCCGTCATTTTTTCTTTTTGAAATTTTTTGATAACCAAAGAAACTTGTTGTTTTGAAAAAGAATCAGTATTTTTCCCTTGTACGAAATGTTTTTATAGATTTTTAAGTATGAGATTATATAAAATTAAAATTAATTAAATTTTTAAATTTAATGCACTTCCTACATAAATAGTATTATAATATAATATCCACATAAAAAGTATTTATATCATCAAATGATTGAATTAAAATAGACTTTAAAAAAAAATACTGGCCTTGAAAATGCTCATTTCGTACAAGGGAATTTCGTATATCGTGTGGGAACACAATGTAAAATATTGGGCGATTTTTCATTTTTTTTGGGTGAATTTGTTTTTGTTTTTGGGTAATTTTTCCAAAAATTTTTGGGCTTTTTTTCGTTTTCTTGGGTAAAATTTCGTTTTTTCGTTTTGGGCGATTTTTCATAAATGTTTGGGTCATTTCTCATTTGGGTGATTTTTCCTTTTTTTTTTGGGCGATTTTGCGGAGAGCCCAAAATTCCATGTTTCAATTTAAGCAAAATCAAAATCAAAAGCAAAAGCAAAATCAAAATCAAAAGCAAAAGAAAAGCAAAAGCAAAAGAAAAAGCAAAAGCAAAAGCAAAAGCAAAAGCAAAGCATAAGCCAGAGCAAAGACAAAAGCAAAAGCAAAATCAAAAGCAAAAGCAAAAGCAAAATAAAAATCAAAAGCAAAAGAAAAGCAAAAGCAAAACCAAAGCATAAGCAAGAGAAAAAGCAAAAGCAAAAGCAAAAGTAAAAGCAAAAAAAAAGCAAAAGGAAAAGAAAAAGCAAAAGAAAAAAAAGCAGCAGAAAAATGAAAAGCAAGAGCAAAAGCAAAATGAAAATCAAAAGTAAAAGCAAAAGCAAAAGCAAATGCAAAATTAAAACCAAAATAAAAATTCAAAAGCATAAGCAAAGACAAGAGCAGAAGCAAAAGCAAAAGTAATAGCAAAAACAAAAGCAAAAAGAAAAAGCAAAATCAAAATCAAAAGCAAAAGCAAAAGCAAAATCAAAATCAAACGCAAAAGCAGAAGCAAATCAAAATCAAATACAAAAGCAAAATCAAAAGCAAAGCAAAAGCAAAAGCAAAGAAAAAACAAAAGCAATGCAAAAGCAAGAACCAAAGCAAAATCAAAGGAAAAGCAAAGCAAAAGAAAAAGCAAAATAAAAAGGAAAAGCAAAAGCAAAGGAAAAGCAAAATTAAATTCAAAAGTTAAAGCAAAAGTAAAAGCAAATGAAAAACAAAAGCAAAGGAAAAACAAAACCAAAAAAAAAAATCAAAAGTAAAAGCAAAAGCAAAAGAAAAAAATAGAAAAAGGCGAAATGAAAAGCAAAAGCAAAATAAAAATCAAAAGTAAAAGCAAAAGCGAATGCAAAAGTAAAATCAAAATAAAAATTCAAAAGCATAAGCAAAGAGAAGAGCAGAAGCAAAAGCAAAATCAAAAGCAAAAGCAAAGCAAAAGTAAAGAAAACACAAAAGCAAAAAGCAAAGTCAAAAGCAGAAACAAGATCAAAAACAAAAGTAAAAGGTAAAGAAAAAGCAAAATCAAAACCAAAAGCAAAATCAAAAGAAAAATCAAAAGCACAAACAAAAACAAGAGGAAAAGTAAAAAAGCAAAATCAATATTAAAATTAAAACGGTGACTTTGGGACGCAAATAACAGGTCCTTCAATAAATCCGTAGGATAAGTTCGAAAAAAACAAGATTTTAATAAAACTCGATTATATTATTCAACATAGTTGCCTCGAGAGCGATACAACGAGTATAGCGATTTTCCAACTTTTTGATACCACTTTTATAGTACGATTTCTCTTTCTCGTCAAAATAGGCCTCAGTCTCAGCGATTACTTCATCATTGGACTTGAATTTCCAGCAAGCATTGCCTTGAGATCTGAAAACAGAAAAAAAGGCGCTGGAGGCTAAATCTGGAGAATACGGTGGGTGGGTAAGCAATTCGAAGCCCAATTCATTTCATTTTGCCATCGTTTTCATCGATCGGTGCATTGTCTTGGTGAAACAAGACTTTTTAGTTTGCAAATGTGGCCGTGTCCTTGCGATTTCAGCCTTCAATCGATTTAAAAGTGCACAGTAATAGTCGCTGTTGATGGTGGTTCCTTTTTGGAGATAGTCGATGAATATTATTCCTTTCGCATGCCAAAATACAGACGCCATCACCTTTCAGGCTGACTATTGGGTCTTTGCTAGCTTTGGATTCGGTTCGTCGACTGTTGTCCACTCAGCTGACTGTCTTTTGGATTCTGGTGTGTAATAGTGAAGCCATGTTTCATCCGTTGTCACATATCGACGATAGAATTAGATTTTATTGCGATTTAACACCACCAAACAATCCTCTGAAACATCAATTCGTTGTTGCTTTTGGTCGACTGTGAGCTCACGCGGCACCCACTTTGCACAGAGCTTTCGCAAACCCAAATGTTCGTTTAAAATGGTCCATCTGATATCTTTACAATGTTAGCTAGTTCGTGCACCTTCAATTTGCGATCGTTCATAACCCATTTGTGAATTTTTTTGATGTTTTCTGGAATAACAGCCTCATTTGGGCGCACACTGCGCTCTGCATCATTTGTGCTGGTACGACCACGTTTAAACTCAGCAATCCACTTTTCTACCATTTGTCTCAATGAAGCAGAATTCGGATAATGTTTATCAAGCTATTGTTTGGTTTCCACTGTATATTTTTATTCATCAAAAAGCAATGCTTTATCAAAGTCGAAATTCACTTTTTTCCATTTTTTTTTCAATAACAACAGTTGCACACAAAATGCTATAACTCACGAATCAATAGCCAGATTGCTGTTAAATTTTTATACGTATCATTTGAAGGTTAGTACTAAATAAAAATCATATGGAAAAAAAATCTAGTAACGTCATCTATGTGTCATCCTATGGACTTTTTGAACGGACGTTACCTTCGGCTGTGTAGACATACCGTCATTTTATATTTCCTCTCTGCAATTTATGGGTACATTACCAAGCCTTAAGGAAATTTTTAAAAGCCATGTTTTGAGGCAAAGTAGTGATAATAACTTCCATGCTGGCCGATTTGTACGGCTTTAACATTTTTTGGTCCATTCAACTTTGGACGATATTCTCTTTGCAGGGAAACTAAGAGTTTAGAGTTATCTTTTTTGCGGCATTTCATAAGGATCACAGGATCCCATCACTTTTTATTCACCACACTAACCCGAGTTAGCGAACTAAGACGTTGAAAGTCTTTTAGGGTTATTTTATAAAATTAAACAATTGGGTGATATTTTCGAGTTGAATTATTTTATGCTGCCCATATTTTTACCCGCACTAAATCAATCAACAAACATAACAAATGCCAAACAGGTGCAGAGAAGTGTGTCCCAAGTCAATTGAACTAAAAAAACAATGATGCAGCTGTTGCTCCAAAAACAGTAAAGTTGTTGAAGAATATCGTATAAATAAAAAATCGAATAACGAGTATCGAATATGTGGCACATGTGCCAATTTGAATGCTTATTTTCAGCCTACAGTCAACTCGAGACAGTGCGCAGCGAGGGTTGAGCTTCAATAAACCCCCAGCAAAGAGTCACGAAGTCACTTAAAGGGAGAACTAATTTTTTTTTTAATGACAGCGTTTATATCGAAGGATATCAGCACAGAGTGCGTTGATCTTATATAGAGCTCAATGGGTAAATAAACGGAATAAGTGCTAAATGTGCGCATGCGCAGCGCAGCACAGAAGCCGAGACATTGTTAATGTTCAGACATAAGCTACCTTTTTATTTTTATCTTTTTATTATGAGATTTCAAAGAGAAGATGCTGTTGTCTGTTCCAGTCGAAATACGCATTTAAATCCAAAATGTTTCGGTTCGCATGTAGGTCTTATACAGGTCTTAGGACTCAAAAGTTCATTGACACATCTAGAGTAACACCGCTTAAATAATTATGTAACTTGTTTAGATTCATCAAAATTATAATCTGGTCATACTTAACTTATTATAAAAATATTTAGTTAGATTAAAGACAACAAAAAGGAATTGATAAGTTCAGCGTCCTTTACTGCAGGAGGACTATTATATAATTTTAATAAAACTTTTGACGAGACAAAGTTCCAAAAAAGCTGAAAAAAGTATTTTTCCAAAATGTATCAGCGTTTGATATCTTAACGAAAACAAAAATTTTTGGAGCCAAGACACCACGTAGGCAACCAATTAATGCATTAAAAATGCAACAACAATGAAAAAAACGTTGCATGAAATTATAACCTCATGAGATCTCTTAGGAAACCATTTAAGGTATAATATACGTGTAAATTTTTCAATTTCAATTTCATTTTATTAACATGCTGCACCTACGGTAGTTTAACAATTAAATTATTATTAAAATGATATAACAACAACAGTAATTGGGTGATTAATTAAACTTATTTTTAAGACACTTTTTAAGTAATTAAGAAAATTCCAAGAAGAATGTATTAAAAAAATTATATAGTTGCAATTTATAAAGAATACTAAAAATTCAAATATTTTAAAATCAATAGAAAAAACTATCTGGCAATAAACGAATTTGCCAGAATTTAACAATATAGGAAAAAAGAAATGAGAAAATATAAGAATTGAACAAAAGAAGAAAAGTAGTAGAAGTCGAGAAAAGAAAGGAATTAAGAGAAATATTCGAAGATTAAACGCTTAAAGGCTCTTTGGTCGGAAATGACTTTAATGTTATTTGGCAAAGAAGAAAAACAGCCTGCTAGAGTTTTTGTAATAGTAGCTCGGAATCAAGAGGTTCATACTTCTATGTGATCTGCAGAACTGAAGTTTTTCATACAGGTAGTGTGGGCAACGTGTGGATTACTTTATGCAGAAAAATACAATTTCTTGCTTCAAGATAACGAAGTAGGCATCGTCCAAGTAGCTTAGTGCGGAAGAACGATATATGGTCAAACTTCTTCAAACCATATACATAACGTATCATATACATAAAGAATCAAGATGGCTATAAACGACTTCCGAATAAGTAATAATTGGCATCAACAGTTGTAGGACAAGTTTACGTCTCGTTTCAACTGGCACAAACGCTGCAGTCATTCTCAGATTTCTTAGATCAAAGTAGACTTTGCTGACGCAGGAATTTATGTGGTCTTCACAGGACAGGGCACTTTTAATTTGAAACCCAAGATTAGAAGCCTTACTAACAACTTTCAACTCAACGTCGTTGAGGAGAATGGGGGGAAAATGTAGCTTTGTGAAAGGTGTTTTTGTAATCGGTTAAACGTAAGATTTAAGAGGGTTCAATTTAAGTTTATTTGCTTTAGCCCAATCTGCTATAATCTCTAAATCTTCATTAATTATGACACACAGATCTTCAATGAGGCCAATAGGTCGTGACAAATATAATTGCAAGTCATCTGCGTACGCATGCATTGTAACATTATTGCATTTATCGAAAATGTCATTGATGAACATTGAGAACAGAAGAGGGCCTAAAACCGAACCTTGAGGAACTCCACTAGTAGTATTCAGAAATGTAGAAAGAATATTTCCAACTTTAACTCTCTGTGTCCTCCCGCTTATATACGTCTTTAAAAAACGAACTGATGCATCAGAGAAGCCAAAATTGACTTTGAGTTTTTTGCACAAAATGTCATGGTTCATTGTATCAAAAGCTTTGGAAAAGTCCAACAAGCAGAGTAACGTCAAGTGTCCCATATCAAAGGATATTCTAACGTCGTCCAAGACTTTAACGAGAGCAGAGGAGCAGCTATGTCCGCGGCGGAACCCGGACTGTAGATCCGACATTAGACCGAGTGAGTTTATGTGGTTTGATATCTGCTCAGCCATTAGAGATTCACAGACCTTGGAGATTGAAGACAACACACTAATTGCACGGAAGTCAGAAGGACCACACGCGTTCGTTTTTTTAAAATAAAAAAAGGACTTTGACCTAGCTTCTTATGATCAATTGTGTTGTGCGTGTTATTAAGTTTGTACACAATTGACCGAGAAATGGACCTACAGACTTAACGCCGACTCCGAACGGCGATGAACGGAATGTTCTTATTCTCAAGAAGCTTTACATGGCATTTTTATTACTCTCTGAGGTTTGCCATTGTCTGCAGAGAGGTGGCGGCCGTACAGAAAAATTATTATAATTCAAATAATTTTCTGTCGCTGCTGCGGTTCGAACCTGGGTCTCCAGGTTCGTTAACATAGCGGCCACGCACTTTAACCAACTACGCCACGGACGCCACGGACGTTCGTTTTTTTAGCGATTGGTATAATAGTTGCCACCTTCCAGATAGCAGGATAGCACGAGGTAGTAAATATGTGATTGATTATGTGCGCAAGCGGACTAAGTACGTATGGCATTATCAGTTTGACAAACTTTAGGGAGATTCCATCTTCACCGGAAGCATTTGACTTGATTTTTGTTATGCAGCGAGCGACATCCACTTCACTGACCGCGTTGAAATCAAACAAAGTAGGAAAGTTGTTGGCAGGGTTATTGTAATTAATGGTTTTAAAAGATTCATCGGATATCGTGCTTGCAATGAAAAAATTATTGAGAAGATTGGGATCAATTGAGCAAGATTCGACCTTTTTATTGCAAATACCGATACCTTTTAAATTTTCCACAACTTTTTAGATGGTAACGTGGGACAGAGCTTGGATAAATAGAATTGTTTTTTAGACAACTTAATAGCTGAGGTAGCTTCGTTCCTTGATATTTTGAATGCCTCCCAGTTCGGTACGGTTGGGTTACGTTTCCACCTGCTATATGTTTTTTATTGCTACATGTTATTTTTTTCGAAAAAAAACAAAAATGTTTTTTTGTTTAATGTGTTCTTTATAGTTTAAAGAATATACATACCCATTTTTAAATCGATATTTAAAAAAAAAAACAGAAGTTATAACGGTTTTCGTTAACCTATGTCTAAGCTCCATGCAACAAACAAAAAACTTAAACGCGATTTCCTCGAAACTAGTTTTTTTAAAACGGTTCGATAGATAACTCGAAATCTATCGGTTCAATTTCAATGATTTTTTTTTTGCATTTCGTTCGTTATTTTGTCCTTGAAGTATCCCCCTAAATTCAAGTATATATTTTTTTTGTTTTTTTTATGTAAACAAAAAAGCGCGCGAAAATGTATCTATTTTTCGAACTTTTTACTTCAACTTCCACCATAATTTAAAAAAAAAACACCGGGGCTTGCGTAGGGGGGATGCTTAATATAAGGTCTATGCCTTAAAATGTCATTTGATTTTTTTGTTTCCGATACATGGGAAAAGCCATATCCATCGAACCGTTTTGGATGTCTTTTTTACAATGCCATTTTCAGCGCCCTCTATATAAAAGCCAGAACTGTATTTAAAAAAATAAAAAAATGTTTATAAAATATTTCTTATGTACCGAGGGCTGCCTTTTAAGTCTTGCCCTTCTCAGCACCAATGATGAATTTTGATAGTTCCATTCGAAAATTTGACATTTTCTAGCGTAAACGTACTCACTACGTTTTGGTGTATGTGCGCTTATTCTATTGTTTTCAGTGGTTTTTGTTTTACCAAAAAATTGTTTTTCACCAAAAAAGTGGAAATGGAAAACGTGAAAATTTTCGGGTGATGATTTTTTAGGGTGATGAGGTGGACTGACAAGAAAAGAATGCATCGATCAGTTTAGTTCGACTTTTAGTGATGACTGTAAAACGCTGGTTCAATGTGATCGGGCGTGGCCTTCGTTCTCTCCAAGACGAATTTAGCGAAGGTCGACCAAGAACGGCTGTTTTGCCAGAAAATATTGATGCTGTGCGTGAACTGTTGGAAGCAGACTGGAATGTGACATACCATGAGATGGACTAGCATATATATTAGGTGTAGTAAAAATAAATCCATTATTTTTCCACTATTTGGCTTTAGTAATCTGTAAATCGCTTGGTATAAGTGCGATTAGGTAACGCTAGATGGCGTTAAAAAGATAAGATTTCGTACTAAAAAAACTTCTCAGACAGTTTTGTGATTGCTTGACTCAGTTTTGTTTGAGCGCGCGTCAACGATGGACACCAGCAAAGAGAAAATACGCCATATTTTACAGTTTTACTTCGATAAAGGCGAAAACGAAACGCAGGCGGATGATAATGTGTATAGTGTTTATGGTCCTGATACTACGTGCAATTTAGGTTTCGTCGATTCCGTTCCGGTAATTTGGATGGAAGGCCAATTGTCGAAAATGTCGATAAAATTATTGAAATCGTCGAGTCCGACCATCATGAAAGCACGGGCTCGATTGCCCAGAAGCCAAACATTGCACTAAAAACCATTTGGAACCACTTCAATAAGACTGGATACAAAAAGAAGCTCGATGTATGGGACCACACGAGTTAACGCATAAAAACCTCATGGACCGAATTTCCATCTGCGAATCGCTGCGAAATCGCAACAACATCGACCTATTTCTGAAGCGGATGGTGACTGGTGATGAAAAGTGGGTCATTTACGATAACGTCAAGTGAAAATGGTCGTGGTCGAATCGTTGTGGCCAAGGCCGGATTGACGGCCAGGTACGTTTTGCTGTGTGTTTGGTGGGATTGGCAAGCAATCATCTACTATGAGCTGCTCTTTTACGGCCAAACTCTTAATTCGGACCTGTACTGTTAACAATTGGACCGTTTGAAGGAAGCAATCGCCCAGAAGCGGCCAGTTTTGGCCAATAGGAGAGGAATTGTGTTCCAACAGAACAACGCCAGGCCATACATATCGATAGTGACTCGCCAGAAGTTAGGGGAGCTTGGTTGGGAGTTTCTTATTCATCTACTTTATAGTCCGGACCTGGCACCAAGTGATTACCACCTGTTCCTGTCTATGGCAAATGATTTTGCTGGTGAGAACTTTGCCTCAAGGGAAGCATGTGAAAATCGACTCTCCCTGTTCTTTGTCAATAGGAACGAGGGTTTTTATGAGAGAGGAATAATTAAATGCCATTACCTTCAAAATGACAACAAGTTGTCCATCAAAACGGTGCATATTTGATCTAAATCGGATCATTATAACTCTGATAAATAAAGCCTTCAATTTCATGCAAAAATAATGGATTTCTCTTTACTACCCCTATAAAATTTGCTCCCGTTGGATACCCCACCACTTGACGGTACAAAAGGCTCGTGCCGATTGATACAAGGAAATGCTGAAAAATACAGCAGGGGTGATTCGAAACATGTCTACGGTATCACCATAGGTGACGAATCATGGATCTATGCTTATCAGCCCGAAACGAAGCAGCAATAGACTCTCTGGGTCTTTCCAATTGAGCAAAACCTGACAAAAGTTGACCGCAGTTGGAGCACATTGAAGCAAATAGTTTCTAGTTTTTTTCATGAAACCCGGTTTTGTCACAACTGTTAATGGAACACAACCATTTGTTTCGTAGAAATTGAGAAACACCAACCACCTAAGGGAGATCATCTTCCATCAAAGCAATGCGAACTTTCACACATCAGCTCAAACAAAAGAGTTTTTGAGCACTCCAAATGTGAAATTGATGGGTCAACTAATGGGTTACCGTTCCGACTCCAGCCACCCAATGAATTCTTCTTGTTCCCTCATATTAAGGAAAAAATATGTAGCGAACGAACAAACAGGCCTTGAAGTTTAAGTCTTCAAAAACCGTTTCAGAGATACCAACTCTTGTCATGGAATATATTTAAGTATATTGATCGAAGGTTTTTTCTAAACGAAAAATATTTTTCATATTATTAATAATTTAATGCCTCAATTAGTCTTGAAAACGGACTTTTTTACTGTGAAGACACATTTTATCAAAAATTAATATTTTCTTTATTCCTTCGACTAAAAACTCAAGTTAATAATTTTTTTTCTTTTTATTTCAGATCATCCTGTACAGCAGATCAATCGCAGAAAAAAGCTGAGTCTACACTTAAAAAATATTCCGATGGATATATACAATGATCGTACGCCCAACGGTTGTACGGCTGAGTACGGCTCAGTTATCTAGGCAGAAAAAACGAAGCAATATACAGTCACTGCTGTGCTTAACAAGCTACAGAGATTGGCCTGCGTGTGCATCCTCGGAGCATGCCCAACAGCATCCATGGAGGTTATACTAGAACTAACATCTCTTCACATTTATATTCAAACCCAGGCGAAGAGGGCTATTTTAAGGATGACCGATGAAGATATCGGGATAAGGGATTGCGTAACTCGGAACAAGTTTGATATTCTATCGAGGCAACATCCTGAAATAATAATACCGATGGACAGCAGGATGCATCCAAAATTCAGTTCCACTAAAAGATTTTAAACTGAACTTACTTACTTACTTACTTATCTGGCGCTTACAACCGTTGGTCGGTTTTGGCCTCGTTTAAGACATTGCGCCAGTCATTCCTGTTTTTCGCTTGCTGGTGTCAGTTGGAAACACCAAGTCAGGTTATCCAGCACTTGATCCGTCCATCGAAGATGTGGCCGTCCTCTTCTGCGTTGACCACCACCGGGCACCGAATTGAATATTTTTTTTTCGCTGGAGCGTCGTTTTCCATTCGCTCAAGATGACCTAGCCAGCGCAGCCGCTCGATTTAAATGCGCTTAACAATGTCGATGTCAGCGTACAGCTCATGTAGCTCGTGGTTCGATCGAATTCAGTACTCACTATTGACGCAGATTGGTCCGAAGATCTTCCGAAGGATCTTTCTCTTGAAGGCTCCGAAAGTTTTTTCATCAGAACTGCTCAACGTCCAGGTTTGTGCTGCATATAACAGGACGGGCATGATTAGTGACTTATAGAACGTGAGTTTTGTTCGTCGAGAGAGAGCTTCTCAATTGCCTACTCAGCCCAAAGTAACACCTGTTGCCAAGAGTTATCCTTCGTTTTATCTCAATACTGACATCGTGGAAAGAGTTTATGCTGGATCCCAGGTAGACGAAGTCCTTAACAATCTCAAAGGAAATGTTGTTAACAGTGACGTGTTTTAAAACTGAACTTAGTAGCAAATATAAATGGGGAGCTTAATCAGAAACCTATAAAATAAATCAGTACATGATTATATGGTATATCGACGGCTCTCAAACCGAAGAACGGACCGGAGCAGGAGTTTACGGGCCAGGGATCAAACCCTTCGTACCAAATGGACAAAAACAGTAGCATATTCCAAGCGGAAATATACACTACAGACAGGTACGTAGATTTTTACCTGAAGAGTAAATACCGGAACCAAAACATAGCTATGCTCTCCAACAGTCAAACGACCATCAAGGCACTAAATCCCATTAATCCCATCAGGCTACCTCAAAACTGGTGATAGAGTGTCTTCACAAACTGAACACATTTGGGCTATAAAGCCGGGCCTGGATCCTATGGGCACCGGGACACAAAGGTATAGAAGGAAATGAAATTGCTGATGAATTAGCAAAGAAAGAAGCCAATCCCCCTTCTTGGTCTGGAACCATTCTGTGGGATAGGCAAAGGAATTCTATCTCTTTCAATAAAGAAAAAGGAAGAAAAACAAAAAGACAAATACTGGAGAAACTTACCAGGGTTGAAGCACTCTAGACTACTCTTCGGGGCATACGACCTACAGAGATTCAAAGAATGCATGAAGCTAATATAGAATGATCTAAGAATCATCACAGGGCTGCTAACAGGTCATTGTAGGTTGAACTATCACCTTACTAAACGGGAAATTCTTAGTGATGACACATGTTGGTTTTGCATCTACACTAAGGGAAAAAATATTAAATTTATCCAAAAACTTTTTTAATTTATCCAAAAAGAGAGTCATTTTTGCACCAATAACGCATTTGCATAAATCGACTACGTAAATATTTAAAATTCATTTAAAAACTTTTTTAATTAAATAAAATATTAAAATATTTAAACAGAGATAATAAAAAAATATATTAAAATTATGCACGAATTTTTTAAATATCTTTTAAAAATTTACTATTTGAAAATAAAACTATCACATCTAAAGGAAATTTATATAAAAAATATTGAAATTAATAAACAATATATTCAAATATTTCTCACGAGCTGCGTCCATTAATGCCATTAGCATGGTTACTTTATTTTCTTTTTTCGTTCCTCAATATTATACTATTTTTGACAGTCGGTGCAATATTATGACACCATATGTCAAAAATAGTATAAAACTATAGAACGAAAAAAGAAAATAAAGTAACCATGCTAATGGCATTAAGAAAGCAAACTAATAAAGCAAAATATGCAGGCAAATGACAATCGGTGCGACACATTCGTGGGAAAATGTCGAGTTGTCACTCCACCCTACATAATTGCATTATTTCAGCACGCAATCGCTCATACGTACGGCCAAATATCCCTGTTATACTACCCTTGCAACAAAAACGAAATGAGAATTATAAGAACTAAGGTTGCAACTGCAAGAGAACAGAGTGCGATGCTGTTGCTGCTTGTCGGAATATGTGTGTACGTGTGCGATGCTGTTGCTGCTTGCTTGTATTGAATATGTGTGGTATAAATAAAATTCAAATACGGGAAAAAAACGAGTTGTAAGGAAAACATTTGATTTATCCACGTAAATATTTAAATAAAATTGAAACTGAAAATTGAAGTGGATAATGTTAATATGCATTATTTCGCTTAGTGTAGGATGAAGAATCTGCGAAGCACATCCTAGGACACTGTCCCACACTTGTTCAAACTCGACAGAAATTGAAAATTGAAATTGAAATTGAAATTGAAATTGAAATTGAAATTGAAATACCAGATAACTCATTAAAATCAAGAGATATGGGACATATACTAGCATTTATCTCAGAGATTGGACTAAAAGGGTTTCTTTAAGACAACGAAGGGACCCAATAGATCTTAAGGTCATGCTGGTCGGAATTAATTTTCGTCGTAAGAACAGTAACAAACAATATGCAAGATTATAAAGGAAAAATAAAATTTGTTTATTCTTCTTAAAACTTTAGATGTATGTAACATAATAATATGTTTAATTTTATGTAAAAATTTTATTGTATAGTTCTTCATCTTGTGGTATCTTTCAAAGCTTACATATGAAGCTTTTCAGTCTTCAATATGAAGCATACGACTGGAATGGTAAACAAAACTTTGGAGGCTGGGGGCAGACATGCGGTCGCAAATAATTAAAATTCTTGAAAAAACAAATTTATTATGCATCCGGACTGCGTTTAACCCCTAAATATATATATTTGTATTCTAAACAAAAATCAGCGAATGGATTCACCATTTTATGTAGAATGTTAAAATTCTGTAAAAATTTAACAAATATTTGTTTGTTTTTTAAATGAAACCAAACAAAATACTTAAAACCATTTCTGCTCTATAACTTTCATTACTTTGAGCAATCTTTCATGTATACTCCTACCTACCACAAAAGATGAGCTCCTGTGTAGTTTTACTTCCACATCGTCAACTAGACAACTGTATGACATGCAAAATAGAAAGCTCTTTGCTGAACGCAGAGACTGCTGAGCAATCATGCCGAGTCTAAAGTGCCCACCCTCACACACCCTCTAAACACCCTCAAACAAAATTACATCATTCGCTTTGTGGGAAGTTCTTTGAGTTTAAAACTGTGCAGTTGTGTCCTAGATTTTCTTTCCAATTGAATGCTAGAATTGAATCTTTTTGTTGTTGTACTTTTTTGTGTGTTTACGAAGTTATCGTCTTAAAAAACAAATCAAAATATTTTAATCAAGAATATATTCATAGTAATGAGATTAATTTCTAATGTAATGAATAATCGTAACTTGAATTTTCAGGAATTACAGATAACACAAGAGTATATCCAAAAATGAGGGAAACAAACTATATAATTCGAACGGACTATTTCTTCCGTATATCCTATTATGTTATTACGTAATACGATTATGAAACTTAAATAATGGTGAGATAAAAAAAATGAAACAATTAGACATGGAACTATTATTATGGCATTTAAAACGAATTCGTTGAACTTTAAAATAACAAAAAAAAAATATATATATGGGGCATTCCACGCAATATTTGCCACAAAAATTTTTTTCCATACAATTTTATTTTTAACGGTTCATTAGTCAAAAATATTTGATACGTATTCTTTTTATTTCAATATAATACAAGGAATTTTCGAAAATTTTTTTTTATTTATATTACGTTTGTAAAAAAGGACCTTTTTTCAATTGCTTATAATACAAAAACTAACGAAGATAGAACAATTTGGCCCAAACAAGAAATGTGCACATTTTCCTTAGCTTTCGTATGATGTACACTAAATTTTAATTATGTTATTTTTTTATTGAGAAAAACTGATATTTGCAACATATAGAAGAATTTTTTGAATTTGGGCCAATTTTTCTTGCTTTTTTTTATCAAAAAGTAAAAGCCATAACATTTTTCTAAATACTGGTAAAATTTGAGAGTGGAAAACTGAATACTTACGGAGCAATGAGTTTTTCAATCGCAACTTATACTGCGAGACGAAACTCAGTGCGGCTCACTTCACTTAGAAGTTATCAACAATCGTATTGAGAACTCACAGAATAGTCATGTTATATTTGAAGGGTTAATTGCAAGCACGTTATATGCCATTAAAATTCAAGGAATGTGTCTTTAATATTTCGGAAAGCACCCATCATCTTATCAGTTCATAATTTTTTGTTTAGACCAGTGTTGCCAGATGCCTCTCACCATTTACCCCTAGATTGGATTCTAAATCCCCCTAAAATTCCCCTAAAATTTTTTTTTCAAAAAACATACAAAAATACAGTTGTAAATAACTTGAAATTTATTGAGTTAAAACTTCAACTTCAACGCTTCTCAAGGGGCAGCTGAAGAGTAGCGTAGCTGCAACGCAAATTGCTAATGTGTTCCTATGTATTTAAAGGGCTGAGCTGTTGGACGTCTTCAACAAGCTCAGGAAGTTGCTTTGTAGCTTTCAATTGTCCAAGCTGAAATTGGCCTTAAAATTTAGTTTTACCTTTGAAAGCACTTTTACCTTTCCGTCTCCCATTTTTTTTTTAACATTTTTGGGCATACCTTTTCTTTTCGTCAGTTTTCCCCATACTTGAATTGTTTTTAATATTAAGCCAGAGTTGCAAGTTAAGCGCGAAGCGAGATTGAAGTGAAGTGGGAAATGATTGGTAATTTATTTGAAGTGTTGCCAATTCAGCTGTTTTTATAAAGTGTTGCTGAAATCGCTTATCGCTTTACACAACGTGGAGGAAAAAGTATTTTTCCTAAATTTTTTGTATAGTTTTAAGGAAAAAAAATAAATCTTTATTTCCAAACTTTCGAAATACCCCTAAAAAACCCCTAGAAAATTTGAAGTCACCCTAAAAAAACCCCTAAAGATTTATTACCCCTAAAATTCCTCAAACCAGTAAAAAAACCACTAAATCTAGGGGGAATTCCCCTAATCTGGCAACAATGGTTTAGACTAAACCAACATAGGGGATACCCCCATAAATGCGAAAGCATGCAAAAGATTATGTTGATTTGGAAGAAGGGTGATAGTGAGTTGGTTTAGTTTTAAATCTACGCATCTCAAAACTGCAGCGGAATACGCTCGGAGGGAGATTGTTTCACAATTTTACTGTACGACCGAAGAACGAATTATCTCGGTGATCGAGGTTATATTGTGCATCAAGGGGTATTGGGATGGGCTTGGTGAGCTGCCCAAGTGGACCTAGGAAACACGCAAGTTGGTGGCGTCAGGTCCTGTATCTCCCTTGAACACTTCCCATGATAGTACCTGTACGAAAGGCTTCGGCAACCAACATTGCGTCGTTGTCCAAGAAAGTCAAGAGAAGATGAAATATTTTCATCTCCAATCAGATATATCGCACGTCGTTTAATTCGATCCAGAAGCGCCAAATAAGATCTGGAAGCTCTTGCGCAAATGTGCGAATTGTACTCCATTTTCGGCCTAATACATGAGGAATAGATCACGCGTAAATCAGTTGGAGTGAAGTATTTCTTATAAATAAAATAAATAACTGGCCATTTCAGCCCTTGAAAGGACTTTGACCTAGCTTCTTATGGTCAATTGTGTTGTGCGTGTTATTAAGTTTGTACACAATTGACCGAGAAATGGACCTACATGCTTAACGCCGACTCCGAACGGCGATGAACGGAATGTTCTTATTCTCAAGAAGCTTTACATGGCATTTTGATTACTCTCTGAGGTTTGCCATTGTCTGCAGAGAGGTGGCGGCCGTACAGAAAAATTATTTTAATTCAAATAATTTTCTGTCGCTGCTGGGATTCGAACCCGGGTCTCCAAGGTTCTTTGACATAGCGGCCACGCACTTTAACCAACTACGCCACGGACGCCACTATTATTTCTTACACCGTTTTAAAAAACCTAGGCATTTGACCGCTTCTTTCGACATATCGAAAATGTGATCAATCAAACGAAGATCAGATTTGATCGAAATGCCCAGAACGTCAAGAGCATCTGACTCCACAAGATCCACACCATTCATATTGAGGGGAGCTAAGGGGCAATTCATAAGTTTGTGAGTTAACAGACAACACTGAGTCTTGCTAGCATTAAACTCAACTTTATTAGCAATCCCCCACTGGGAGATTTTTTTCAAGTCATGAAGCATTGTGTCGTTCATATTTTGCCTCATATCCTCTCAATCTTCAAAGAGTTCGGGCGTTTTTTTAAAGAATATTAATGATTAATGCTGCTGTCGTCAGCAAACGAATGAATTGGGTTATGGGTCGAAGGAAGAAGGTCGTTGATAAAAACCAGAAACAAAGTTGCTGATAGGACTGAACCCTAGGGTACTCCAGCACCGATGGCGTATTTGTTAGACGAAATGCCGTCAACCAAGACACGAATCGACCTGACAACACTTGATCCATCAAGCAAAGTTACCACCAAAACCAAATGTAATTAGTTTTGACATGAGAGCTTTATGCCATACTCGGTCAAACGCCATAGAAATATCCAGAGCAACAACCCTGCTTTCACCGAAGAAGTGAACACAATGGTTCCATTCTTCCATGAGGAACAGCATGAAGTTGCCAGTAGAGCGAACCCTACACTAAGAGAAAAAAATATTAAATTTATCCAAAAACTTTTTTAAATTATCCAAAAAGCGAGTCAATTGTGCACCAATAACGCATTTGCATAAATCGACTTTAAAATTTTTTTAAATACTTTTTTAATAAAATAAAATATTTATATATTTAAACAGAATTAATAAAAATTATATTAAAATTACGCACGAATTTTTTTTAAATATCTTTCAAATATTTACTATTTGAAAATAAAACTATCGCATTTAAAGAAAATTTATATAAAAATATTGAATTTAAAAAACATATTTAAGTTGAAGAGGAGAAATAAACGAGGAAGAAAAAGTAAGAGGAAGTATGAAGCAAATATGCAGGTAAGTGACAACCGTTGCAAGATATTCTTGAGAAAATATCGAGTTGTCACTCCACCCTACATAAATTCATCATCGCACCCATCACCTATCGCACTTAAAAATCATATTGACCAAAAATCCATGCTATATTACCCTTGCAACACAAACTAAACGAGAACTATAAGAAACCTGCAACTGCAAGAAATAACTACAGGAACAGAGTGCGATGCTGTTGCTGCTTGTCGGCTATTTCAGCTGTATGGAATGTGTGTGTAGGTGGGTGGTATAAATAAAATTTAAATACGGGAAAAAAACGTGTTGTTAGGAAAATATTTGATTTGTCCACGTAAATATTTAAATAAAATTAAAACTCAGGCGTGGATAGTGTTAATACGCGTTATTTCCCTTAGTGTACGGAAGCCATATTGACGGTCGCTGAGCAAGTCGTTGCGCTCTACATTATCCATAAGGTGGAAGTTTATTACACTCTCGATGACTTGGAGAGCATAGAGCATATCGTAATGGGTCGGTAGTTCTCAGGGTTCGTGGCATCGCCCTTCTTAGGTACCGGCTGAACATTTGCGACCTTCCAACAAGATGAAAATACTCCTGTCCTGTCTGAGATGTTGAAAAGATTACGCAAAGGTCGAGTCAGTGTAGAAACACATATTTTTAGCACAATTTAAAGAGGTTTACAAGGACTCTTTTAATGCCCTCGTTTGAAAATATATTTATCTCCTGCATCGAAGACGATATATTCTCTACAGAGGGCGGTGACTGATTGCTAGTCAGGATTGTGGAATTTTGTGCAAGCAAACCAGCCAATAGGTTCGCTTTATCATCCGATTCAGTGAAGATTTGGTAATTTTTTAAAAATGCAGAAATCGACAAAGACGTTTTAATTTTGCCTATAGATCCTGTACAAATAGTGAAAATAGTGGATAATTTTTATTGAAATTTGGACCATTTTCAATAAGACGTTTACCGTTCGATGCCTTCTTTAATAACCATGAGGTCAGTGGTTTGTATCCCTCCTGACACAGAAAATTTCTAGAGTAAATGGTCTGCATCATTTGTAGATAATCCGAAAAGCATTGCTATTTAATGATGCTCCTAAAAAAAAAAAACAAACGGATTCAATTTACAGTTCCAATGCGGAAAATTGACAGAGCCATGACGGCTGATAGCATAATTACCAAACTTAGTGCGCAAAAGATAAGTTTTATGGTAGGCTGTGCGATATGATGCGAAATCCTGCTGAAACCATACAAGACTGTCCAAGTATATACCTTCAACTTCAGTTTACAAAAGGTTAGTAATCACGACTCTTTAGTGATAAACTTGACTGAAATTACGTGTTTAGTACTTTTGAAAAAAAAAAAAAAATACACACAACCTCAAAATCCTCATAAACGTGTTACTCTCTGCGGATGCATTGGCTTCATGACAATCACGTGCGGATGATCTGATCTCCAGATGCGACAACTTTGATTGTTAACAAAGCCGTCGAGATGAAAATGCTCCTCGTGAGATAAGATGATTATTCAGCCAAATTCAAAGTCCAATTGGAGCTGCTGCGAGGGCCGATATGAGCAGCAATACAAGTCATATCCCTGATTTCTAGTTGACTTGACTTAATGTGACTTACTTTGTCGGTTTCGAATGTTGACAGGCTTGAAAAGATCGGCCATTTCAGCTCTTGATAGGACTTTGAACGAGCTTCTAACGATCAAATTGTGTTGTGTGTTTTATTAAATGTTTATACACAAATGGTCGAGAACTGGAACTACTAGTTTTATTCCGACTCCGAACGGCTAATGTGCATGTTCTTAAGAAGCTTTATATGTCATTATTTACACTCTGAGGTTTGCCATTACCCGCAGAGAGGTGATGACCGAGCAGAAAAATTTCAATTAAAAATTTTCTGTGTCAGTTTAATTTGCTCATAAAAAAATTCATTGAATTAATTACAATAAAAGAAAATAATAAAACGCTGCAAAACATTCTTTGCACATCCTCTTACCAAATATACTATGCAACGCTTCGTATTTTTTGTCTTTGTAGTACATACGAGTAAACTGCGAGAATGCCTCTAATGTTTATGATTGGCTATATTGAGCTACGGTTGTGTTGCTGAAATAATAGGCATAGCTTTTATGGCTTTGCTAGCAACACGGCATGTGGCACCACAACATGTTCATTAAAGAAGATTATACGAGTGTGTATAAAGCTAACATGTGGAGTTAAACATTTAACTGAGCCTTGTTTCATGATTTATGTTCTTTTGTGAATGATAAGATTGTGAATTGATTTTACTGCTTATGGAATCCTGTTAAATTTTGGAAAATAAAATTTACGGAATTCACAGTTGGGTGCTATTGCTGTACGATTTCTTTAAGCACAACAAGCAAATTAAAGATAAAACGACAGTTGACTTGAATAACTTTTAAATCTATTAAATTTATTCTAATTAATATCCTTTTTCATAACAAGTCGTAAAAAAATATTTTTTGATTTTGAGATTTCAAAAATCAAAATCAAATTCTGTCACATTTTAATTTCAATACTTTTACGCTTATTTTAACTACAACCAAAGTTTAACGAAAAGCGAGAGTCTGTGTACACTTTTAGGTAGATTTTTTCTTAACAAAGTTTTTTTTTCGGGGAAAAATGGGCGTCAAGGGATTGATACCCAACAGATAGATCTTCTGCACATTAATGCCAAGACAATGTCATATACTAACATCCATCAGACAATTTCCTGGGCTTCATTTCCATGACTCCTGACGCAACCAGTGCCCTTTTTCTAGTAACTAGTTTCAATACCGGATACACACGACACAAACGTAGATTTAATTTAATAAATATACTGTACGGATGGTTACAAGTCTTGGAACGTAACAGTACTTATTTATGAATTGAATTAGTTGATTACAATCCACTTTAATTGGTAGAAATCGAGACCATTTGATTAAAACATACTCGAAACTTTCCATTCGAACAACCCCCTTTGAGATATTGTCAACATTTTTTTTCTGGCCTGTTACAATTGTCATCTGGTGCTCAAATATCTGTTTGAGCGCCAATTATCGGCAGTTTGCGTGAGATAGCTTTGTTAAAAACTCAGTGTTTGTTGTAATCTGCGAATGAATTGTTGAATTTAGTTGAGCAAAGAGTTCATATTTAATAGCTTAGTCTCCAACACAACATATGTACCACCTTTACTTTCGACGCTTCACGCATCCTTTGGTCTTAAATCCCGACTTTCTTCAAATCCTGATGTAATGTAGAAAGTGATCGTGATTAGAAGACTTGAATTAATAAAAAACCGTTTTCGGTTTCCTCCACACATTTTGGCTGTTGGACTGTAGAATCAACGATGAGAACAATCCAAAATGGGTTGGATAAACCAGACCCTTTCAAATATCCAAAAAATGTATGCGACCACTTGCAAAGAAGTCCGAAAAGAGACAAAACAAAAACGCCAGGAAGAGAACTGCTACTGAATTAAAAAAATGTAAAAAAGATACACAGCATAAACAAGTCCTTTTGTTCGAAGCTTTAGTAGAAGTCTTAAGAACATAATAGTTTTTAAAGAAGCCTTCGTTGAAAAGAAAGTGAGCTTATTATTAAATTAATTGAGGAGATGGTATGAATAATAAAAACATACTATTACATAGTGAGTGGGGCACCCAAAACAGCCCCCTGACGATGTAAATGTTACACTCAAATGAGCACACACACCCTCACAAACACTCACATACCTAATTACTTTAATCATACGTTTTGAAATACGTGAGAACTCTAAGAAGCATAGAAATTTACAAACCTAATCAAAAGTGACACGTTTACAATGTGCCACTCATCACTCACATTTCGACACAATTGCGTCGGCGGTGGATGGATAGACAATCGATGTCGTCAACACCTTGTGTGCTCCGAGGCAGAACGCAATCGTGGTTCTCCTGCGAGTTGAACGTGCAGTCTAAACAAGCTGCTGTAGAGGATTTTTTATTCAGTTGTGTTTACCGCAAACATTCCCTCTCAGCACTACTTGACGCAACCAAATCCTCTCTTAGGGCGAAAAGAATATTGTCTAAAAAACATTAAAACTCTGAGAGTATACCACGATTCCCTTAACCCTTCTTAGCCAACAAGTGAATTAGTCCACGTCAAAAAACTCTACTCATGTCTCTTTCTGGCTCTTTTGCCAACACAGGTACACATTCACCACCAACACATTCAAAGCTCTAACAATACATTCACATTTCTACCAACACATTGTCATATCTACCAATACTAAGCAATATTGCTCCCCAAATATCTTTGTATTTGTGCGACGAAAGTGCTTGCAAGAGAAACACTCTGTGCCTATATCTCTTAATTCTGCAGTAGCCAACAGGCAAGAGTGGAGCCATTCATGGAGCTCTTTACTAACGTATTCCGCTGCAAATGTGGAGTAATAACAAGTTCTGTTTCTGGCTGCAGTTGTGGCCCCGTACTCGAAGGCGCTCACTTTGAAATGAAATTTAGTGCAGAGCAAACTGAGTGGTTCGTCGGATGTTTGCCACTTTATGATGAAATCGAATTTATGGTTGGGTGCGCCAGATGAGCGGGGACATGTGCTCGACATAGGCTTATGGCATATGCTGCGGCTGTGGTTGCCAGTCTATGTTGTTGTTATTACATTTTAGTTTTTATATTTGGTATTTTTTTTTTATGTTGTTGTCGTATTTTTTGATTTTATGTTATATGCTGGTGGTTGTTGTTGTTGTTGTTGTTGTTGTTGTTGTTGTTGTTGTTGTTGTTGTTGTTGTTGTTGTTGGTGGTGTGTTTGTTGCTGCAGAGTGTTCACCGCATTTAAAATAAAAGTGCTTCGAACATATTGCGAGGTGCTCTTGGAGAACTAAGCAAAACAACCTAAAAAAAAAACACCAACAACATGAAATATATACGTTGACGCTGCCCAGGTAGTAGTTGTTGATTTGATAATAAAATCTTTTTGTTTTTGTTTTTGTTTTTGCCTTTCATCCCCACTTAATAGATATTGAATTATACTGTGTTTGGGTAACTCGAAAGCTTTGTCAGAGCTATTGAACAATGTTAATTGTTGTTCTAATTAAATCGTTGGCATATTTTTTTTTATTATGTTTTTTTCTTACTATTTCGTTTATTCTAAGTTATGCTCCTGAGACACTTTCTTCAACTCTTTCTTCAACTAGTCTTTTTGCAGATTTCTTTAAGACCACTTATTCATCTGCTTCTTACGATAATTTTAGTTACCCTTATAATGTGCAACCTGGTGATATTTGTTCCCCAACAATTAATGTTAACACAGTTTAAACCTACTTAAAAAATCTCAAGACATCTTATAAAAGCGGTCCTGATAACATACCTTCATGTGTTTTGAAATATTGCAGTGAAGAACTTGTAATTCCAATTACTTTGCTTTTTACAATATCTTTGCAATCTTCCACAAATTTCCACTGGCTTGGAAATCATATTTTATTATTCCGCTCCATAGGTCCGGGAATAGGTCTTTAATAGATAAATATTGCGAAATTGCAAAGCTTAGCGCCCTACCTAAACTTTTTTAGACTATTATAACCTCCCAATCATCACATAGCCTGAAATCTTCAATGTCCCAATGCCAACATGGATTCTTATCTAGAAAATTGACTGTTACTAACCTTCTAGAATTCACATCAAAGACTATTGGGAATTTACGAAAAAGTCTACAATGTAATCTATACAGACTTAAGTAAAGCTTTTGATGTTGTAAATCATAAGCTCTTAAGGTAGTAGTCTGGTAACATGGGTTCAAAAAATCAAAAATTTTTGTTTGCTTAATTTGAAAGTACAATGTCTTGAGAATATATTGCGAAAGTTTCAGACAGAAATTCGAAATATTTCGGGAGTTATAACGAGTTTCCTAGAGCGCCTCGGAGTCCAACCTTTGATGTTGTTGAACTTTAAACGCGTTTTTCTCAAAACATTGTTTTTCTGGTCGGCCTGGGTCCTAACTTTTTTTCTACTAAACCGATTGCTTTCAAATTTTAACAGGCTCTTCTACACACTTACAGTTCTCGTCGGTACTAACTTTTTCACCCAAAATTTTTATTTTACAACCGTTTCTTAGCTAAAATAAAAGGACTTTTTTTTCAAAGTCCGCCATTTTGTTATTTACCCTTGAAATTTAACTTCAGTAGTTCCGACCAGAATGACATGTCTATAGATTAAGAATAATCAAGAATATTTGATTTCAGATAACATCAAGAGCCAAAATCACCTGGGCCACCCACGTGCATTTTTTTTGAGGTTCACACTTCGAGTGACATAATAATAGTAATAAACTATTAAATTTTTTCAAATAAATTTTTTTTTATATCTTCAATATGTAAATAAAAACACTCTAAATATTCAAGATAATTCATTTTTATTTTCCTATAAAAAACCACCCTCCAAAGAAGTCATGAAAATAGGCATAAGTTACCAGACTACTACCTTAAGTTAAAAACTAACCCTTCTCGATTTTCCAACACCATAAGTGCTTTGGATTGAATCTTATTTATTATATAGAACACAAAGTGTTATCTTTAACCTCGTACACTCAGAGTAGTTCCCTGTTACTTCCGGTGTTGTATAACATAGTAATATTTTACTATACGCTGATGATGTTAAACTTTTCCTGTCATATAAAAATGAGCAAGACTCTTTCTTCTTACAAATTGATCTTGACCATCTTTCTGAATGATGTGAAATTAATTGCATGAAGCTTAACTTGAAGAAGTATAAACACCAGTGTTGCCAGAACCCGGGGTTTCGGCCATATTTCGGGTTTTTTAAACTTCAGAAGGGCGCACGGGATTTTAAGCCAAAAAATGGGATTTTCGCTCCGAGTACATTTGTACATTTGCGCAACTCCACGCCGACCAATTCTGGTCTTCTCGCGACATTGAGCTCCCAAACTAAGCACGATACTCCCCGAAGGGATTTACCTCGACATAGCACTCACACCCAATGACACATATAACAAATCGCACTTGACTGTGAATGACAATAGTCACCACTATTGAATATGGCATATCGCACGTGACTGTGACATTCACATAAGTCACCACTATTTACACCAATTTCAACTCTGGTACTCCAAGATTACTAAGGTACTTTTCACCTCTTCATTCCCAAATGTGACATCTCAGATAACACCTAATTTGGCTTCAGTTTTGCGGTAAAACTGCCCAGCCTTATTCAGTGGTGGATCTAAGATTCGCCAGAGGGGAGGGGGGGGGGGGGGGGCTGAAACTACAGTTTTGTATCCCAAGGGGATCTGAAACGGCTTTTTTGGCTTTTTTCCCATATGAAAAATTCTCCAAGAGGGGGCTAGAACCCTTCCCGCCCGTATGTAGATCCGCCACTGGCCTTATTTAAGATTTAGTAATTTAATCCATAAAGCATGCAAACATACCAGTGGAATTGCGACCATGTGTTTGTCCAGGTAAGGACTCTCTCCATGCTAACAATTTTTTTTTTGTTTTTTTATTTTTGAACCAAGGATTTCAGGTGGATACCTATTCAGTCAAGTCTGCCTTGGTTCGAAAATGGGGTGATTGATTAGTGGGAAGGAAAGTTTAATCAAGTGAAACACGTGTAGGATGTTCTAAGCGTGGTAGAAAGCCAAAGAAACATGTTAATTTGAGTCAGAGGCAAGTGTTATGCCTTTACCTCAGTCAATTCAAGTTACGAGGCAATTTCATCCACAAACGTCTCTACCATCAACTACAACTTCAAGTCGTATATATTGATGAATTTTTCAATTTCAGTTGATTAGAAATGAGGATAGAAAAATTGCAAATGCGAAAGGTTTAAAGCGTAGGACCTTGGTCTGGCCGGGAATCGAACCCGGGACTTCTGGGCTAGTAGTCGAGCACGCTACTCGACCACCGAGGCAGCCAATTTAGGATTATTGCTACTCCCACGTAGGCATAACAGTACCGTTGTTTAAAACAACAGTCTAAACTACTCCCCAGATTGGTTGACCAACTCTGGATCTGGGCCAACCTCAGTTATACTGGCTTGGGATAGGCTGCTCGTGAGAACAGGCGTAGTGAGCATTATTTTGAATATTGTAAAGAGAAAGAAGAAGAATACAATTTTACGAATCATAGCTGAGACGGTTGGAATTGTTTTCTTTTTGGCTTGACTGACAGCTGCTTTACCAGGTAAAAAAAGAAAAACAAAGCAAACAATGAGTAAACAATTAAACAAATTGCTATGTGCAAGGATTGTGAACGGGATTTTTTCCGGGATTATTTATTTCTAAAACGGGATAAACACGACTTTTAGAGAAGACAACGGAATTTTTGGAGCTCGGCCTCTGGCAACACTGGTAAACACACATGGCTTTTTCTCGCAGACAAACTTCTCGAAGTTATTACAAAATAAGTGACTACACACTTGAGTTCTTAGAAGTTTTCGACGATCTTGGAGTAACTATGGACCCCAAACTTCACTTTCACATTCATATTAATAAAGCTATAAGCAGAACAAATAGTATTTTAGGGTTTATTAAACGATGGTCTAAAGACTAAAACATTATTCACTTCGCTTGTGAGGCCCATACTTCAGTATGCGTCAATTGTCTGGTGTCCTAGATATGGGTGTTATTTTGATGATATAGAATCAGTACAGAAACAATTTCTTTACAATTTCTTTTGTTTTGTCTACGCAATATATATTGTCATACTAACATTCACTTACCACCCTATGAATAGGGATTAAAGCTTGTTAACCTACCTTCTCTAAGAAGTCGTAGAATCATGGTTTATGTTTGCTGGATTTATCAACTTATACATGGATTTGTTGACAGTCAGTGGCGGATCTACATACGGGCTGAAAGGGCTTTAGCCCCCCCCCCCCCTTCCCCCTTGGAGAATTTTTTGTATGGGAAAAAATTAAAAAGAGTCCAAAAAGACGTTTCAGCACCCTCTTGACATACAAAAGTGTAGTTTCAGCCCCCCTTTGGCGAATCCTTTGGCCACTGTTGACAGTCCATACTTTCTGAGTAAAATTTACTTTAATCTTCCTCTCCGGCCAAGAAGATCTTTTGAGCTTACTTTTTATGAACTTTTGTAGAACTAATTACTTGCAAAATGAACCACTAAGAAGCGCTTGCAGAGACTTCAATTCCGTTTCAGATGTTATATCTTTTAATGTAAACCCTATACTGAACTAAACATAAAATAACGATCCGTTAAAAAAGTCCATAGCATGACACTTAGATGGCGTTACTAGATTTTTTTCCATATGATTTTAAGTTAGTACTAACTTTCAAATGAATTTGACAGCAATTCGACTATTGATTCGTGAGTTATAGCATTTTGTGTGCAACTTTTGTTATTGAAAAAAAAAAAATGGAAAAAGTTAATTTCCACTGTTCTAGATCTGACACGCTGATACTTTGTACCACATTTCTCCTTCGACGTGTTATGTGGATATTAATATGAGTGGCCAATGAGACCCAGCTTGTGCCTGTTTTCGCAACAATTTTGTCTTCGTACAAGAAAATTGGTGTGGTAAATATGACCCAATTTGTTGGATTACCAACTTGTTAAGCTAAGATTTCATTGACTTCAAGACAGAACGATATAATGTTCCAATAACAAATAAACTAGCAGAGAAAAATGTAAAAAAAGGCAAATGTTACAGTTTTGCACTCACTCTCAATTTTGCATTGTACCGTTATCTACTGCTTATTTTAAAGCTAAATAGCTTTCTCCTGATTTTTAATTTATTCAGTAAGTGATATTATAAGCAAGCGATATGATCAACTGTGAAAAATAATCAAATAATACATTTGTTGCGGAATGGGCTTTCAGTACGAAAAGTGGCTAAAGAATTCCATATTCGCCAAATAACTGTAACGGATAAGAAATAATAGAGGAAAGTGTTCCTGAGAACAAAAGAGGTAGGCCAAGAAAAATAAATTACAGTGAGGCCCGGCATCTTGCAAACTTGGTGACCAGCAATGATGCAGTCACTCCTGCGGCAGTGAACAGTTTGGCGAAGCATTTCAAGATTGGGGAGAAGAAAAACAAAAACCAATTCTGATCAAAAGAAGAGAGGGGGAGAGAAGAAAAACAAAAACCAATTCCGATCAAAAGACATGTGTGGTTTAGGCAGAATTTCGCTGCAACGCAAGAAGACTAGATTGTCGCGGATTGGGATATGGCGAGTCTTTAAACAAACATTGTGAAACAATATTTTTTATTTGTGGTTTTTTAAAATTTTAGGTTATTTGGTCTGATGAGACTAAGATCAACCATTTCCAATCAGATGGTCGTGCGTGGTATTGGATCAGGGATCCAAATACAACCCTGTCACATCATGTGTAGCAAACAGTTAAACATGGCGATGGGTCGATAATGGTTGGGTGTTGAATTTCGCAAAATGGTGTTGGTCCGTTAATATGCATCGATGGTATTGTGCGTAAGGAACAGTACCGGTCCATTCTGCAACAAAACTTACCAGATGTAGACAAAAATATGGTTCTTGCTGCTGAAAAAGTAATTTTTCTGCACATACAGGGTGGTCCAAATACAAGTTTTTTTTTTAAAAAATACAATAAAATGAACAAAATTAAATTTTTTCCATGTATTAGGGCTTTATTAGTAAGAGCAAATATTCCCATTAATTATGAAAAATAACGTAGATCAAGTGGCTGCCTTGGCTAGCTTCGCACATTCTGTCACTCCAATTTTCCAAGACCTTGTTGATGGTTTCGGGCTGTAGCTCACGGATTGCTTAGATGATATTGGCCTTAAGTGCTTGAATCGTTTCCGAATTGTTGTCATAACATCGATCCTTCACGGTTCCCCACAAAAAAGTCCAAAGGGGTCAAATCTCAGCTTCGAGACGGCCAATTGCCATCGCCAAGACGGATGATAACACGATTTGGGAATTTGGTGCGCAAAAGATCGATTGTGGCATGGGCTGTGTGGCATCCTGCATGAACCAGAGGTCGTTCAACTTCATGTCTCCAATTTCAGTATAAAAAGTCGGTTAACATGGCTCTGTAACACCCACTGTTGACGAAAATGTCGTTGCCAGTCTCATTTTTGAAGAAAAATGGTCGAATGATGCCACCATTCCACAATCCGCACCAAACTGTCACTCTCTGTAGATACATCGGCTTCTCGACAATAACTTGCGGGTTTTCCAAGCCCCACCCCAGATGCGGAAATTTTGTTTGTTAACGTAGCCGTCGAGATGAAAATGCACCTCGTCAGAAAAGATGATTTTTCGCCGAAAATCGTTGTCCAATTCGTGCTATGGCCCAAACTGCGAAGCGATAACGAAGCGGATGGTGGTGCGCCTTCAATTGCTGAGTCAATTGGACCTCGTAAGTGAATAATCCGAGATCTTTGTGCAGAATTCTTCTTAGGCTAGTGCGTGAAATGGATATTCTCACTCACTTTGGATATAAGTTTCCAATATTTCACAACGTTGTTCTAGCGTATAGCGGCTCATCCGCGGAGGTATGATACTGACTTTATGTAAAGATGGCCCACCGTGTACTGTCAAAGATTGGAACAAAAGCACTAATTTTATAATTTGAAATGACTTCCAAAATCTCCAGACATGAATCCAACTGAGAATTTGTAGAGTCACGACAAATCACAGCTTGCTAAGTATCCTAGTCCGCCCAATGGAATAAATGGAAGCTGTGGGAGCAAACTTAGAAAGTATGGGAGGCTATACAACCAGAGTTTGTAAAGAGATATACATCCAGTATGCCCAATCGCATTCAGAAACTCAAAAAAAAAAAAAAAGAAAAGGATACTGGCGTGGCCGTCAAAAAATTATTTTTTTCAAAATTTCAATGAGACTTTTGTTCAAAGTGTGAGGTTGGGAGTTAAACCAAATGGGTTAGAATTTCATATCGATCGGAATAAGCTTTATTGTGCCTAGTTGGAGTGTATTGTTCCGGGGTGTAATAGAAGTACACATATATTATACAATGCAAACTCGCAACAGTCTTATGGATGTTACTTTCCGAAGTCTCTTCTCCAAGCAGCTTCTAGAAAATAAAAATATCGACTTCTTTCCCTTATAAGTTACGATTTTTCCATAATAAGCTTCTATTATAGCTTCTCACTTACCGTAAACTTTAATGGAGCTTGTGTGCTATTAGAGCAATAAATTAAAAGTTCCCAATACAGGGAAATCCAAAAAGAAAAAGATTTTTGTTACATCTAAATTTGTCCCAACACTTGATTCTATAATTAGGCATTGCTTGTGGCCATTCGTACAATTTGCCCTATAAATGACCTTGTTTTTCAATTATTTTTCATATTATTTCCTTGAAATCTTAAATTGATAAAAAATGATTGAATACTATGAATCTCCCTTATCTCTAACGTTGTTTCGATAATTTATTTGCTTCCCTTGCGTACCTTCTTGTGGCACACGGAGTGTGTGACACCATAAGCGTTACCTTCAATTTTCTCCCTTAGTCACCCTCAAAGAAGTGACGCTATCAACGCAATAAATTGTGGCTACGCAAGAGATCGCGTTAGCCTCAGCGCCACCACGGGAAACACAACCAGAAGCCAAGAGATAGGCCTAGACCAGAAACAAGCAAACAGCAGCAGCAACAACGACCACAACAAGCTTTGCTCCTCAAAGCCAATAATTTGTCAACTGAATTGCTTGCATATAGCAAAGTCCGCTAGGCCACTACTTGCGCCATTCTGGGCGCACTGGTGGGCCACTTGTGTGTCTTATAACCAGCACTTACTTTAATTATTGCTCCCATTCCGAGGCGCCACAAAAACAGCGCAATTCTAATGGAACACAAAAGCAGTGCAAACGAATGGCAATGGCTGCATGGAAGAATGAATGAAGCTTGCACAAAGTATGTACACAAAAATCATACGAAAAATCGGCACAAAACATGCGAGTGATAAATGTTCATGGAGTTTGCAAAAACCCGCAACTCGAACGAATATCGCATCTAGGCAGAAAAAGTGAATTATTGCTATTGTACGGAGCTACCCAGAGTAGCCGCCAGTAGGTTTGATGTCGTTGCTGCAGCGATGTGGTGGTGTTCGGTGAATAACGACATTCAAGCGAAGCATTCAAGTTGCAGCAAGCCTGGAATCAAGTTTCCCACTCCATGCCGTACAAGTTAACAGATAGTCGAGTACCTTTGAGCATATTTAAGCGCTTATTTGAAGGGTGTGCTGCTATTGTGGCGGGTGAAGCGGAAGAACATACAACAAGGCAAGCCTAGCGAGCGACAAACAGACAGACAGATAGCCACATTGTCTCCGGCGAACGTGACTTGTGTGGCGCTTTACAATGTTTTTACAGGCAATACATACTGAACCGAACTGCAACAAGCTTTGAGTTCAAACCAAGCAGAGTCATCTAGATTTTGATGATATTGCTTAAAGGTATTCTAGAGATAACTTTAAGTTCCGGTAACTTTAATTCTTAGGAAAGGAAATACGCCAAGGAAATAAAATAAAATATCTTTGGTTCAACAGTCGGAAAGTTCTGCCTGTACAACAATACCTCCGATATCGGAATGAGGCCGATTGACTTTGCCGCACCGCGAAACATGATCGTAGCACTAGATTCAAGCATCTCAATATTCAAAAAGCCACTTGGGTATCTCCTGATCAAAAGACGTGCAATGAAATTGATCACGTTTTTATTGACGGACCACTCTTCCAGTGTTTTAGATGTACTCACGATCCGTGGTGCCAATAAAGACTCGGATTATTATCTTGTCGCAGTCCACATCCGTACGTGTCTGTGAGCAACCAAGAATGCTCGTCATCTAGCACACAGAAAGCTAGACGTCGAAAAGCTGCAATCAAAACCAACAGCCGAATACTTTGCTACTCGACTGTCACTCCTTCTTCAATAAGCACTCCTCCGATCAACGACATATGCGTGCAGTGTACTAACATTTCCCACTCTGTACATACGGCTGTAGAAGAAGTTATTGGCTACCAACCCCCTCGCCGAAACCTCAAGGAATAAAGTCCGAAAATTTTTCGAAAAAATAAGACGCCTGGTCGATGGTTTCAAGACCGGGGTCCCTTCCAGCAAGGATGAAAACGGGAATCTATTGACAGATATCCAGAGTACACTGATGATATGGAGGGGACACTTCTCAAGACTTCTGAATGGTGACGACGACAACAATCTCGCCAATAGAGATGATATCCCGGAAACCCCAATTGTGGACGACATCGTTGAAGTTGCGCTGCCCGACCCTAGTAAAGTCTTGAAAGCTATAGCTCGATTTGTAAACAACAAAACCACATGAGCCGATGGCTTACCTGGCTTCGAACAGCTTCCTCATCCCCATATTCTTAAAAAGGTGCCTCATGAGAAGGAGATTTGCGAGGAATGAACAGGTCGAATTGAAAACTCCGAAGTATTTCGGAGATCTTGAGAATCCTTACGATTCAAAGGGCATTGCAATGTTAGAAAATATTAAGGAGACTATGTGGAAGAATAAGCAATAATTTTGACAAAAATCGCGTGTTTTCTTTGTTAGACCGGTACCATCTTGAACGCCCTAGTATATCCTCAATAATTAAATCAACGATTCTAGCTGTCTGATTCGATGATAATGCAACGTTTAGAATGCAACCAACACGATTGATGCCACAAGTTGTCACCTCTTTAAAATGAAATCGTGAATATTTTGCTTCAACGTTCGCCTTAAATGCTTAAGTTGGCTTTTTTGTTGTCGCAGGTCAGTCATCAATCGTTTTCTCTAGATAAATGGATGAATGGCTGGACACTTGACTGGGCAGATGATGTATTCATGTCTGCTAAAATGTCTGCACCGATGAACGTTGCTCAGACCAGCTTCAAGCACAAGTTGCACGTTAGCGAATGAGTTGCACGAAAGTCATTGTTTTTGTTGTTGTGCTTGTTTAGTAGTCGTCGATTAGCTCGATGATTGTTAGATTAGTGAGCCCCAGAGATACCATCCCCAAGTCATCAAATACATTGCTACAATTGCTGCACAGCATATTGCGATGCTGGAGTGGCTGCCCCAGGGAGATGTCGTCAATCTGTCTGGCATCAAGATGCGCGGACAATTTACTTTGATTGCGACGACTTGTTTTTTTCTTAACTACAATTTTCCCTGTTGTTTTGTTTTGTTGTGGTTGGTTGGTACGCGATTCAACCACAAAGCATACCAACCAACTATAACAAAACAGGCGATAATATATTAAACTGTAAACTTTTACAATGACCATCCTTTTTCCCTCCTATTTGTCCTCACGACAACACGGAAGTTGGAAGTTGAAACTAAACGCAACGAATTGCAACTTAAAACTTGCTAGTGGCACTCAAACAGACCGCAAATATTTAAAAAAAGGATTGTCTATGCTCAAAGATGAAGGCATAAGAAATGATGTCAGGCGGGTCACCTAAGCTGGCGGTAGAAATCAATCAAATCAAAGGAAGTTACGCTGATTGTTAAGAAAAAAAAAAGGTTTTGATGGCACTGGTAGTAAAATAGTTTTAATAGATGTCTATAGTGCACTCATGACTGCTAGCATGTGAGTTGAGATGGTCATGTAGAATGTGAGTCTTGCAGAAACATAAGAGAAATTGAAGTTGATTGCAATTTGACTACAAATAGCTTTATTGTCGTCAATTTCAGGCTTGTTTGGTCAAGTGGTTTTTTTGAATTAAATTTTAAAAATTTTTTTAAAATTTTCCCAACGTTTAGGAAACGTTATACAAAGAGCTTTATATAACGGACTACAAGTTCTGTTTTCAAAATTTTCTATGGGAGTTGGGCTTTGATTACTTAATCCTCTAGTGCATAAAATAGATTTTTTGAAATAAAATTACATTCAAAACAAAATCTAGGTAATAAAACACGAATCCGCTCTTATTTTTTTTTATCAGAGCGAGGGGTAGCCCTCTAATCATAGTGTACCCCGCCTCTGAGCGGTCTTATGCATGTAACTTTAATAAAATATGAGATAAATACAAAAAAATTATAAAAACTTTTTAGTTGATTTTTGTTATTAAATCAAAAGGTAAATTATCAAAGACACACATTTTCGATTTGAGAAAATTTTGTCTTTTTACAAAAAGACAAATTGTACTTTTTTGAATGAAGTTATCGAATTGTTTAAGAAGCATTCTTTCCAGACACATACACGCACATTTCCGTATTTATTTCTTTCTCACTTTTTCTGGAATAATATCTTAACGAAAAGTAAATAAAAACTTTAAATTTAACTAATTTGGGAATTAAGGTTGATTTATTAAAATTTTTCACGTTTATTCCATAATAAAAACATTGTACAGTTATATTTTCAAGTATGTGCAATAATAAAAAAACATGGTACTTTTCAATAAAAAAAAATTAAAGGAATATGAAACTTATGGTTCTGACGTTACGACTATGATATGGTACACTTTGAAAAACAAATGAACAATACAAAATGTATACTGATTATAAGATTGTCATTAGATAGAGAAAAAATTACATGACAAAATCATCGCAGCGCTTCTTTTTTAACCGACTTCAAAAAGGAAGAGGTTCTCAAGTTCGTTGGTTTGCCCGTTTTTTTTGTTAAATGTGTGTACATCGATAACTCCTAAAGCACTTGTCCGATTTTCCTAATTTTTTATCAACAGATAGATACCATTAATGCGGAGGTCATTTTTTAAAAAGTGGGCGATATTCGACAAAGGGACGTGCCGCTATTAGAAAAACACTGTATTTCACTTAATATTGAACTAGCGTACTGAAATTTACAGTAGAAATACTGGGGTAGGCAGAATTATTACAAATTACGGTCAATAAAGTGGGCGTTATTTGACAAATGGATGTGGCAATATATGAAAACCTCTGTATGTCGAATAATATTGACACTAGGGTACTGAAATTTAGTACATGAGTAGCACAGTTATTAAAAGTTACGGTCAAGAAAGTGGGCGATATTCACCAAAGCGGTGTGGCAATATTAGAAACACACTATATATCGAATAATATTGATACTAGGGAGCTGAAATTCAGTACATGGGTACGCACAGTTACTACAACTTTTTGTGAAAAAGGTGGGCGTCATTCAAAAAAGGGGTGTGGCAATATTATAAAAATACTTTATCACAGTTAATATTGACACTGGCGTACTAATATTTTGTATGCAGGTAAGTGAGTAGATAGAATCATTATAAAAGTGGGCGGGATTGTACATAGGGTATGGCAATTTAAGGAAAGTAGTATATATCGGTTAATATTGATACTTGGAAACTGAAATTTGGCACAGGACTAGGTAGAATCATTATAAAGTACGGTCAATAAAGTGGGCGGGATTATAAAATTGGCGTGGCACTTTAATAAAAATTGTAAAGAGACAGAAATGGAAAATACCCAGCGAACTTTCAGGAATTAATAAAACAAATTTTTTATGAAAAAAGTTTCATATTTGAAATTTTCCTCAAAAATACTATGACATAAATATTATCTAAAAAGGAAGAAATAAAAACTTTTTAACAAAAAAAAAACCGACTTCAAAATCACTACAAAGTAAAAAATAATTTTAAATAAATTTTCCCATTAATTTCTTGGTCAAATTTTAAAAGTTATTTATATTTATTATAATATTAGAAATCTCATCATTTCCATGTTTTCTAATTTGTTTTATTATCATCAATATATTAGCATTTTTATTATCATTAATCGTCGCAGTTTAGAAAAACTTCGCTCAGCTGTTGCTACACTGATAGGAAGCGTGGCAAAGATAGCAAACGTTTTAGAAATTAATGGAAAAATGTCATTATCACAAAAAGTAAGAACGGTGTTGATGTCATTAATCTAAGTTTCGCTCGCCCATTTACACTGCCAAATTTGAAGTTCATGAAATAATTGAATTGGAATTAGTTCCTTATTACCGTCACAAAATGGAATTATTATCTTTGAAAAGTTAACACACAAATGGTTTAACTTTTTATTGTAGTGTTTATCAATTTTGTTTGGCAGGATTTCGTTTACATATAGTTTTTCATCAGCAATGATATCATCTAGTTATAGTACAAATATGGAAATTCGAAAGTAGTCTTCTGGTGTTGAAGCACTGACATTACTACGATGAACTTGTCTTCCAGCAATACGAGGATATTAATTGACATACTTAACCTCTCGTGTAATTCCTGCACATCTGCAAATATTATCTTAAAATATGAATCTGCGTTTTCTCTTTTTTTATCAAGCAGTGATCTTTAAGTTATTATTGAACGTTCTGCTGCATTCTTATAGAGGTTTATTTTTTCCTTTTTTTTTACAAGATGCTACTTAAAACTTTAAAAAAAACTCGGAGTCAATACCTCGACGTAAGAGTTTGTTTTATAATTATATTTTGGTTTTTTCAGATGACTACAGATCATGTTATTCTACAAGCAAAATGGTCCTACTCTTCTCGCATCGCTTCATAAAAACGTCACCTAAACGCAAATGACGTCACAAAACAAAAAAAAAGAATATACAATTTTTTTTATATACTTTAATAATTGTTTAAATTAAAAAAAAACTTTATATCAATATCTCTGGCCTGTTTTTTGAAGCATTCTTCCAAAAAACGCCTTCAAAATCGCTTATATATACATAAAAGTACCCTTAAGCTGTGGGCACAATTATTTACTTCAAATAAAGTATTAAAAAGTTAAGTATTTAAAAGTTCTTGGGGGGGGGAGGGGTATTCACGCCCTTTAGCCCCCCTTGTATCACCGCCTGCATAATATTCAAAAATATATATAAGAATATGTGTATTAGATGGGTTTTGGGTTCCATACATTTTCTTAACATATTCGAGAACCTCCCTGCAAGGCCAGATTCTGAATCTTGGATGTAATATAAGCATGTGACGCGAAAAAAAATTCAAAAAATTCGCAAACTGGATTGGCGCCGCTAAAAAACGTGAATTTGAAGAAGTATAAAATAGATGTTTCAAATCGAGTTTCCTATTTAAATTTAAGTCTTACAAAAACTTTTGACTATAACATATTCTAATGTAAAATCGTCCGCTGAGCCCAAATATGTCATCAGATTCTTAAAAAAATTAGTCCTTGACCCAAAATTGGCCCACTTTCTTAAGAATTTCCTAATTTTTTCTTTCGATTTTGAAAAAGAAACTTTACCTTCGCCAAGGTCGCAGCAACTTTCTCAAATTAAAATGCTGCATTATTGTTGGCCTTTTTATGAAGTTTAGGAATAATAAAAAAATTATTCAAATAAGGCCATTTTTATGGCAGAAAAACGATTTTTTTGTTGAGCTGACGTTTGGGCAAGGATGGAATAATCGTCATTCTGACACGCTATGGTTTCACTACGTTGGAAATACGTTGTTAGAAATCCGTCCGACAACTGTCATACATTTTGGACAATTATTCGAGGATTGTTTCAGTCCATTTATGTTTTGAGGTAATTAAGCAAGCAGTATCGAAAAAGAAATTATCGAATATCATATATTTAATTGGTGAGTTTAATTGTATGACGAATTTGGAGTCGTATTTAGTGAAAGGAATTTTCGAGTATTAATGTATATAGAAAATACTTTGAGATTCTTTCGAAAAGTAACGTTGCCAACGTTCGAGCATGTGATAAGCCGTTTGTTGCATCTAAAGGTACTGGACAATTTGACTTTGAATCAAGCGTATCGTCGGTGAATTAGTGAAAGTTTGGTCAAATTTATCCATCATAACGGGGAAGAAATCAACAATAAAAACTCTTGTTGAAAAGTTGCATTTGGAGTATAAAAGCAGAAATCTTCGTAAAAGCAGAAATCACCGAAATACTGCACAAAAGGAACTCAAAGAGTCAAAATTTATTTTTAAATACAAAAACCATTTGATATTGTTCCTATACGAGCAATATCCAACTAAGGAGATCCCATGAGCTTTCTAAACATCGATACAAGTTGTTGGCTCATTGACGAAATAAATTTACGTGCTGAGGAAATGGTCAGCAAAATTGTTGTCGTGAACGATTGTGCTGAAAGTGCAATAAATTTAATAACACGATTCAATACAAATGTTACTAGCTTAGAATCCGAAAAATAGTTGACTTTGCAGGTGGTAGAGGAACACCAAAAACTTTAACCATATAATATAACAAAGAATGACATCATTTCAAATTTGCAGTGAAATAAATCTATTCAAAAATAATTATTTGCTTAAAAGTCGGCTCTACAAGAAAATTATATCCCTCTACTTCAGATTAACTTCACTATGTTTACTCAGTGGCTGATCTAGGATTTGCAAGAGGGGGGATTTGAAACTACAGTTCTGTATGTCAAGGGGGAAACGTCTTTTTGGACTTTTTTCCCAAACAAAAAATTCTCCAAGGGGGGAGGGGTGGCTAAAGCCCTTTCAGCCCGTATGCAAATCCGCCACTGTGTTTTCTGCATATTTAAATGATGTCTGATGATGACGATGAACAAATTTATGTTTTTAAAGTTATTGTAAATATGCAGAAAACAAAGGGAAGAAAATTTTATGAAAAAATAAATTTTTCCCAAAAGTCAGCTCAACAAAAAAATCGTTTTTCTACCATAAAAATGGCCCGATTTGAATAATTTTTTATTATTCCTAAACTCCATAAAAAGGCCAACAATAATGCAGCATTTTAATTTGAGAAAGTTGCTGCGACCTTGGCGAAGGTAAAGTTTCTTTTTCAAAATCGAAAGAAAAAATTAAGAAATTCTTAATTAAGTGGGCTAATTTTGGGTCAAGGACTAATTTTTTTAAGAATCTGATGAAATATTTGGGTTCAGCGGATGATTTTACATTAGGATATGTTATAGTCAAAAGTTTTTGTAAGACTTAAATTTAAATAGGAAACTCGATTTGAAATATCTATTTTATACTTCTTCAAATTCACGTTTTTTAGCGGCGCCAATCCAGTTTGCGAATTTTTTGAATTTTTTTTTGCGTCACATGCTTATATTACATCCAGGATTCAGAATCTGGCCTTGCAAGGAGGTTCTGGAATACTTTTGGAAAAAAAACCCATCTAATGTGTATGGATATATTTAGAAATACATACCGTATATAATATAAACAAGTACTGTAGAATTTACTATACAGTTCTTTTTTTTTTATAGACAGTAAAATTCCTTAAAGCATGACTTTTTCACGGACATAAATATATAAATAAATAACTGGCCATTTCAGCCCTTGAAAGGACTTTGACCTAGCTTCTTATGATCAATTGTGTTGTGCGTGTTATTAAGTTTGTACACAATTGACCGAGAACCGGACCTACATGCTTAACGCCGACTCCGAACGGCGATGAACAGAATATGTTCTCATTCTCAAGAAGCTTTACATGGCATTTTGAATACTCTCTGAGGTTTGCCATTGTCTGCAGAGAGGTGACGGCCGTACAGAAAAATTATTTTAATTCAAATAATTTTCTGTCGCTGCTGGGGATCGAACCTGGGTCTCCAAAGTTCTTTGACATAGCGGCCACGCACTTTAACCAACTACGCCACGTACATACAAAAAGATTTTTGCATTCTTCGTAATAAACTTAAGTGTCCGATTTACATGGCTTGTTGCGACATTGACGTTTGCAACTTTTTTTCTTAAAACTGAGGCCAACGGTTGAGACAGTCATATATAATACTAGGCGGAGATAGTTACTAAGAAGACTGTGGAGCTTCTTCGGCTTGTTTTTCTTTCTTCCACATGGTGAAATAAACAAGATGGCCATTTACCTGCCTTAATGCGAATTTTGTAGTGACCAACTACTAGACTGATTATATTCCTTGGGCAACTTACATATTCAAACTGCTTAGTACCGCGATTTCAACGATGTGACTTTGCATTTAAATAACCCTGATCATCCGTTTTAAATGGCTGCACTCCTACATATGTTGAGGCCAAATGCACTCCTTTGTTGTCCTTCCAAACAACCATAGAAATTGGTATCTATGCCAAAAGCGGTGGCAAAGAGTTCATCAGAATATCCATAGAAAAATTTCTTCTCCTCCAGCTGTTCATCCGTAGATTGTTTACAGTTTCTTACCCGGTTGGCCTGAAAAGTTCTAAGAGAATCAATACCGTGGCTTCTAAAATAAACCAAAAGTCCAAACGATGTAAAGTAATTATCAAATTTTTGAAAATATTTAAGAAGATTTTGAAACTCCATTTGTGGAATTTATTCGACATATACTGCTTTATATTAACATATTTTTAGACATTTTGGTTGCACACATTTGCTCATCGATACTTAAACGCTGGATTTATTTTATAATTGGACGGATGAGGTATAACGTGTCGCTGCCAGCGTGGTCAGTAGAAAGGTGTTTGGAACCATCAGCGAAATGTATGTAGCTCCGAATTTCATCAAACTGATTTATTGGTATTTCGGACTGGATAGAAATACCCCTATAATATACGACTGACCTTTTATCACCATTATTGTATATAGGTGTAATATGAGATGACTTCCAATGAGATGGAAAAATACTAAGATGCAAGGATCTATTAAAAAGAGTATATAGGGTAGGGTGATTAAAAAAAAAATTGTCGAAAATCAACCGAGCCCGTTCCAAAATGGTATGATTATATCAAAATATGAAAAAGAAAATTAAAAAAAAAATATAGGGGTATATAGTTGGTCTACACAGTTAATCAGAAAGCATGACGGTATGAGGTCTGGACCAGGAGATTTATTTGGATCAAGTTCTTTTATAGCTTTGGAACTTTCTTCAAGGATGAAGAGGATATCAACCAAGGATGATGTAATCTGTCAGGGCGGCATAATTTGATGTTGGGATGAATGCACGCAAAATACATCTTTAAAATGGTCTGCAAATATGTAACATATCACTTTAGGATTAGAAGAACTAACGTTTCCTTTGGACATGGTCGTAGGGTAACCAGCTGACTTACGCTTAACATTTACAAAGTGGAAACATTTTTTAGGATCTTCAAGAAATTTCTCTCCAATTAGGTTGGTGTAAAATTTGTAAGCTAATTCTTACTTGATAGCGAACTCTTTGGACAGCTCAGTGTATCGCGCCTTTACTTTCTCACTAACATTAATGTTATTTTTTATGACTTTGTAAAGCTTGTTGCGTTGATTCCTCAGGTGTCTTAGATCATGATTAAGCCATGGCTCCCAAACTTTATTTCTTTTCTTTTTTTTTTGTAAGTGTGGTTTTTCCAAACTTTCTTATTGACAAATAAGGGTTAGAATACGTTGATAGAAAAGTGAGACCGCACTTTTATAAATAAAATATTAAAATATTTAAACAGAATTAATAAAAAATATGTTAAAATTATGCACGAATTTTTTAAATAACTTTCAAAAATTTACTATTTGAAAGCAAAACTATTGCATTTAAAGAAAATTTATGTAAACATATTGAAATTAAAAACAATATATTTAAATTTGATATGTTATTCATGGTTTTATAGTTCTCGTTTGGTTTTTGTCTAGATGTTTAGCCAAGATGCTTCGTGAGTGCGGTGGGTGAGATTTTGTGGGAAACCGAGCTCCGCTCACCCATGATATAATTATGCAAGGTTACGTTGACAACTGGCTATTTTCTCATGAGCTGTGTAAATCAAATGTCATTTGCTTGTATATTTTATTATGCCATAATATTGCACCAAATGTCAAAAATAGTATCAATTAGAGAATGAAAAAAGTAAAAAAGAAAATAAAAAGCAAAATATGCAGGCAAATGACAATCGATGCAAGACACTCGTGAGAAAATATCCGGTTGTCACTCTTACCTTACATAATTGTATCATGCGATCACCCATCGCACTCAAATCATTTTGGCTAAACATATAGGCTATATAATTTTCGTAACTCAAACCAAACGAGAACTATAATAGACGGAGAGCCAGCGCACAAAAAACTGTTTGGATTTAAAAAAGCTGATATTCTGGCAATTGGTTATCGTAGTTGTGCACACACACATACTGCGGTCAGTCAAGCCAACTGTAGAACTGGCGGGTTGTAGCTGCGATCAAACATGTAATTTTTTCGGTGGTAATGAAATGAATTTAAAAAAGTTGAAAATTGCTTGTACAGGTCGAAAATGGCATATAAATAAAAGGGCTTACACATCGGCGAATCTGTTCGTCACACGGCGGCCATGTTCACACAAGTTCGCTAGTTAAGAAGCGATGTTCGACAGTTTGTCACACGGTTGGCCGTGTTTACAAAAATTTTTGATTTTCTCTGTCGAACAAGGGATGCTGCCGAAAATGATAACAAACAACAACAAAAATCAATGGCTTGTGTGACGAACAGGTTCGTTCAATTTGAACGCTAGCTTTTTCACACAGTGCCGCCATATTGTTCGACGAACAGATTCGCCGATGTGTAAGCCCTTTAACAGTTATGACAGTCAGTCAGTGTAATGTCGGAACAGAGCTGGTCAGTCAGCCCCAATATATGTACAAAAAATAGGTAACGTGGAATTTATTTGAAAAACTTGAAACTTTTTGTAGGGGTACCTAATTGCATAGTAACCATAAATGAAATAGTCAGTCAACCATATTGAGGAACAACTCCCGTCAGTCAGCCCAAAAACTTTGCAATTTTTCTTACTTTGCTTGAGAGCATGTCGACTCCCCCAGCTCCAAAGTGTTGTTTGATGCATCAACACTTACTGTTTTCTTGAAAAAAATGTTATAAAGGGTTGTCAAATAAGAGGTGTTATTGTGAATCGCCATCTATTGTGAATCGCTCACTTTTAAAGCTTTTATTCTTTGACATTTGACAAGTAGAAACTACGCCATTACTAAAAATGGAACGATACACGCTACAACAAGAAATTATTAAAATTCACTAAAAAAAAATAGAGAAATATCATCTTGACTGATGAGGCCCATTTCTACCTAGGTGGCTACGTCAACAAGCAAAATTGTCGCATCTGGGGCTCGGAAAACCCAAGACTTATTGTTGAGAAGCCTTTCCATCCTCAACGTGTGACTGCTTGGTGCGGTTTATGGTCCGGCGGGGTCATTGGACCTTACTTTTTCGAAATTGAGGTTGGATCAGCAGTTACGGTGAATGGATTGAGCTATCGCTATTTTTATGGTCGGAGTTGGATGGCATTGATCTGGAAAACGTTTACTTTCAACAAGACGGCGCTACGTGCCACACAAGCAACGAAACCATTGATCTTTTACGGGAAAATACCAAAATAGCACCTCTTACTGGAAAACCCTTTATATGAAATAATCGATAGAATATATAATATGTAACCAGTGGAGGATTTAGGTTCGATGACGCCCTAGGCCCCTGCTGATGTGCCGCCCTTTTTTCTGTGTAAAAGTGATTGCCAAAATTATATAACATATCTAATTAGAGGATAATTCTAATTATAATTATATCAAATTTTAATGACATCTTATTATAATTATATCTAAATAGAACTATGTACTAGTATCGCAAATTATTTAAAATTATGCAACACAAAGGTTTTTAATTTTTACCTTCTTTAGGGGGATAACGTATATGGATAGCTATCTCTCTCTATTTATCTTATAAAGGAAAGGATTCATTTTGTTGGTTCTAATTCTTGATTATAAAGCTGGATTCACTGACCACCTTCAGCAAGTTTTTATGAAAATTAAAATAATAGCTGCATTCCCGTGGTCGTTGATCTAGAGCGCGGCTCTATTTTATTCACAAAGCACAAACAAAAATTACAACCAGCTCTTTTTCTGGATCTATTTCTGACAGCCAAGTTTAAAGCATTTTTATAAAAAAACTGACAAAGTTGACTAATTTAAACTAAGCTGTGTTGTATTGTGATTGGTATACAAACAGCTGTTTCAAGACAGTGGTCAAAATTGTTATAAAGTTGAACTAAAGTTGTTCTATTGAGATTTGATCTGATCCAGTGCCACGGGAATGCAGCTAATGTTAACCTTTTCGGTACGGGAGTGGTTATCACAAATAAAAAATAAAAAACTTGTCAGAAATTATCTTCGACTGGTTCGAAGTTAGAATACCCCGAAATACCCCCACGACCAAATCAAAGTATATTTAAAGTCTTAAGGAGCCAATAAAATGTTTTGTATGGGAGGTAGGCGTGGTTTTCAGTCAATTTCGTTGAATTATATACTCAGAGTGCATAGCAAAGCTTATTTGCAAACTTCAAGTCCATATATTAATTTTGTGGAATTAAAAGAGATTTTACCTTTTTGGTAAAGTACTTTGTTGGCGAGGTAAGCGTGGTTTTTATTCGATTTGGTTGAATTTTATACTCAGAGTTATATTTCATACTATTAGACATGAAAGCTCATATGAAAAATTTAAGTCCATATATAAATGTTTGTGGAGTTCTTAGAAATTTTAAAATTTTGATAAAGTCACTTTGTATTGGAGGTAGGCGTGGTTTTCATCCGACTTGGCTCATTTTCGAACTTGATCGTAATTTTTTAGATACAAGCTTAAATATCGAATTTCGTGATGATAGCTTGAAAATTACAGCTGTAATAGTGGTTACAGACACGCAGACAGACAGACAGACATACAGACAGACAGACAGACAGACAGACAGACAGATAGACAGACGGACAGACAGATATAAAGATATGGGTAAATCTACTCGGGTGGTGATGCTGATCAAGAATATAAATACTTTTCTATACCTACCACGTCTCCTTATGGGCGTTACAAACGGAGTGACAAAAATAATATACCCCTTTTTCAAACGTGGGGGTATAAATATACATATGTATCAAACGACACTTCGGAGCTGGGAGAGTCGACATGCTCTCAAGCAAAGTAAGAAAAATTGCAAAGTTTTTGGGCTGACTGACGGGAGTTGTTCCACAATATGGTTGACTGATTATTTTATTTATGGTTACTATGCAATTAGGTAGAAACAAAAAGTTTCAAGTTTTTCAAATAAATTCCACGTTACCTATTTTTTGTACATATATTGGGGCTGACTGACCAGCTCTGTTCCCACATTACACTGACTGACTGTCATAACTGTTATTTATATGTCATTTCCAACCTGTACAAACAATTTTCAACTTTTTTAAATTCAGTTCATTACCACCGAAAAAATTACATGTTTGATCGCAGCTATAACCCGCCTGTTCTACAGTTGGCTTGACTGACCGCAATATGTGTGTGTGCACAACTACGATAACCAATTGCCAGAATATCTGCTTTTTTAAATCCAAACAGTTTTTTGTGCGCTGGCTCTTAGTCTATAAGAATCCGAAAGCAAGAATCTTATTTCTAAAATTTCATTGATAATTTGCAGGAACAGACTGCGATGTTGTTGTTGCTTGTCAGCTATTTCAGCTGTATGGAATAAGTGTGTAGGTGTGTGGTATAAATAAAATTTAAATACAGAAAAAAACGAGTTGTAAGGAAAATATTTGATTTAACCAAGTAAATATTTAAATAAAATGTTTACACAGCGTGGAGAATGTTAATATGCGTTATTTCGCTTAGTGAACATGTAGGTTAAAAAGGTTTTTCCTGTTTTTTTCTGATCGAATAATTCGCAAACCGGTTTTGTAAAAATTGTACTATACTATGTATGGGACTGGTTTTTTTATAATGTCGAATAGTTGCATACTCTAGTTAGATTTAATTGTTTTTTGTTGTGTTTGAAGCCATCTCTTCCTTTAACCCACCGATCTTGGTTAAGTTATGTAATGACCATTAATCAAATGAAAAATTATCATGATTCTAGTTTCATGTCATATTACCCGTTGTGTCTTAACATAACCAGTTTCTTATACATATTAATTCATAATCATTTGCATTGATGGCAGTAGAGCTTTGATCTTGCATTATCGTAGTTGTTTCAATGTTTTTAGTGTTTCTTGAACTTGCATCGAAATGTCTACAAAAAAGTACTCCAATGTAAATAAAATTACTTAAGATAAATATTTGAGTCACGAATACCATTTGTACTATAAAAAACTTTACGTTACAGTTTTATTCCGGTTTTTTTCTTATTATGTTAATCCTTAAAGCAGAAGCAAAAGATGCATCATCACTGGGGTTAACTTTACTAAACATCGACCAAGATTATAATGAACTTACTACCGATGAAAATCGATACACCTTGAGGTAAGCACATAAATAACTGAAGGTTGTTAAACTTATTTTAAATATTATTTAGAGTTATCCTTGAAGATGGTGACCAACTTAATGAGATTGTTGAGCTGCAAGTTCCCGGCACTCCGGAGGAGTATTCAGCCGTCAAGGGAACAAGCGATACGTTCCATTATCCCGGAATATCGGTTACAGTAACATATACTCCTGATCAGAATGGCTTTTTTATTTCATATAAAACTAATTATCGAGAAAAAGCCATTGGTATAGGCGCACTAAAAGCAGGTGCCGGTTAAGTTTGATCCGAGATCGATAACAATTAATAAAGCTTCTGCCATTTTTTTTGTGAACTATAATATGTACTATACGCCATTGGACAGTGGGAAAAGAAATTTAAATAACACAAATAGCAAATAAACAACAACGGTGTGAGATATCAAATTGGTTCTGACTTTTTTTTTAATATACAATATAATATTCCAAATGTAGTAAAATATTTATGTACATACAGTGATGTGCGATGAAATAGATTCACGCACTTACTTGCTGATGATATTACTCAATTAAAATTTTTTGTAACAACTTGGCATGCTTTGAACCAAACGTAGTTTAAAACCCACTTCTCCCATCAATATTGTACAGTTGTTTTTGAGTACCATTGCGCCTTTATTTTTCTCTAACCTGTGAAACTGTGTGATATTGTTGCATTTAAAGTGTGCGTTAAAATAGAGCCAACCAATATAACTAAAAAATTTTTAATATAAAAAGATCTTTTTTAATAAAATATAAAAACGTGATAAACGTGAGTAAGAGTTCTCAGTTTTATGATTTTAAAATAAATTTTTGTGTTTCAAATAATTAGGTCTAAAAATAGGAAGAGCCAAGCACTGCAGTTCTGAAAACCGAAAAATTATTAAAAATTTGCGTAAACAAGGTAAAAGCCGAAGGATAATAGCCAGTATAGTTTGCTGCTTAGAGAAAATGGTTGAGAACGCAGTAAAGTTTTCACAAAAAAAAAAGACATCAGACGAAAACAACCCAAAATAAGTACCAATTTGCAAAGACGAATTCTACGTCACGTAAAAAAAGATCCGTTTGTGACCTCTTCCGCTCTCAAGAAACAATATTCCTTGGACGTGGACACTTCAACGATTCGAAAACTTTTAATTAAAAACGGATTGAAGGCGAAACCTGCTCGGAAGATACCATTCCTGACCAAAGTTAATGTCCGCAAGCGATTTCAAGTCGCAAAGGATTATGCTGGTTGGCCAACGAGCAAATGGCGAAACATTCTTCGGTCAGATGAAACCAATATTAATTTATTTAACTCAGACCGAGGCAGCCTTTCTTAGAGAAGACCCCCCAATACCGAATTCCTGATGGGAGTATAATGGTTTGGGGGTGTTTCTCATAAAATGGCACATGTCCCTTATTTCCCTTCGAGGAAAAGATGCTTTAAAATTTAATATGCCATTTCGATAGGTGTTTTAGCAGGATAAGGACCCGAAACATACATCGAAGCGTTTCAGTTGACTTCGTCTATTAGTCGGTGTTAGAAGTGTTTTGTAAAGTGTAACGATTGCGTTTGTTTTTGTTAGTAAAAAAAAAAAAAAATAAATATTCAGTGTTATATTTAATCTAACTTCAGTAATTTGTGAGTGTTTTTATAAACTAAAATTTAAAACATTGTAATTGCGGTAAATTTGAAAAGTATCTTTTATATATTTAATTAATATTATAATTGATATTTGGTTTGTGCTAGTTATATTCTTGTTTTGTTTGTTTCGTCTGCATGCTTGCTTGCTAGCTTGCTTGCTTACTGTGTTTTTTTTTTTTTTTGTTTTAATTTTATTCTTCTTTGTGCTGTGTTTTGCTATTATCAAGCGTATTGAGTGTTGTATTTGTTTTTTAACTGTGCACTTCATATATACATAGCTACAGAATTTTAACCCATTAGGAACGTTCTGCTCAATTTACAACATGGATTATTTTTCTATTGAAAATATTGCTGCTTGTTCCCTAAACGAGCTATGCAAAAGCCAGAATATTTTGAACCCAATGTTCAGTTGTTCTGGCCCATGTGAGCGAATGTTTCATTCGAGATGTGCGGGTATATCCAAATCGTGTTTAGACGATTTAATGTCTGTCCGGTCTGGTCTTCGCTGGTACTGTGCTTCGTGCAGGGCCCTTTCGCCAGATGAGCTTTATTCTAAAATTAAGCTTTTTGGTGAAAGTCTCAACTTGCTTAATAACAATTTTAGGGAAATTGTTACATTTTTTAGCGAAGTTAGTGCCGCACCCAGTATCAGCGTCTACGATGAATGTTCTTCACCGGAAAAAATTTCGCCTTCTTTGTCTCAGACAATCTCTTCCGGGACGCAAACAAACATTCAGTCTGAAGAAGACCAGAATATTTCTAAAAAGAAGAGGAAGAATAAAAATAAAAATAAAAATAAGCGTCGTATGACGTCTTCAAACCCTCCTCAGGCTAGGCAGCCCTCAGCTATGCCTTCAATAAGCAATAATACAATTATTTCATCACCTCCTTCTTATACTCCTCCATTGGCTAATAGTCCTAATGTGATTTCAACCGAGCCCAATAACCCAATAATTAATTTAAGGGCAGTGTCGAGGCGAAAACTCTTATTCATTTCACGTCTTCAGCCCGACACAACAACTGAAAATGTATTGACGTTTGTCAAACGAAATATATTATTTAGGCAAAATGCTTTCTGTTCATGCAAAAAAATTGGTAATAAGCCTTCCCACGCCTCCTTTATTCTAACGGTTGCAGCTGAAGAGTTTGCATCTGTTCTAAACTCTAAAATGTGGGCCGATAATATTCTCGTTTCTGAGTTTATGCCTAAAAATAAGTCTAGAAGGACGAATAAAATCGCCCATCAGACCCAAAAAAACTAAGTAGATTATCCCTTTACTATCAAAATGTAAGGGGATTACGTTCTAAAACACGTGACATATTTTTGGCGTCCCAGAATTTCTCTGAGGATATTATCGCGTTAACAGAAACATGGCTGAACGGAAGCATTATTGACTTGGAATTGTTTGACAATAGTTTTCAAGTTTTTAGAAACGACAGACACACTGACAATATTTCTGCTGTTGGTGGTGGTGTCCTTTTAGCTGTAAGGAATTCCTTTGTCAGTTCCTTAATTGATATTCCCTGCTCTTCTAATATCGAACTTATATGCGTTAAGGTGTTACATTGTAATTCCAATGTATATGTTATTAATGCATATGTTCCCCCAAAGAGCAGTGCAGAAGTCTATGCTAGCCTTGCGGATTGCATAGAATATATAATAAATCTACTTGACGTTAATGACGACATTTTACTGTTGGGCGATTTCAATCTGCCTGACTTAAAATGGCATTCTTCCGACGATGATACATATTTTTGTGCATCAAATTCGAAGACTCGCCAAGAGCATATATTTGTTGACAATATATGTTCTGACTTACAACAAGTTAGTTGTATTTATAATACTCTTGAAAGACTTCTTGACCTGGTCTTAACTACAGACAGTAACAATGTGGTTGTTAAGAGGGCCTTCCATGCTCTGACTATTGTAGATGAATACCATCCACCATTGAGCATTTGGTATAAATCGGACAGGGAGAGCATAATAAATTCGAGTTCAATCGATAAGGTTTATGAATTCAATTTTAAAAAAGCTGACTTTTTGAAGCTGAATCATTTACTCGATTGTAATCTGAATTATATTTTAGAATACATTAATGGACATAACCTTGATGAATCCATTAATTTTTTTTATTGTGAACTCTTTGCTATAATTTCTCAGTCTGTGCCATTTAGCCTCAAATTTGCGAAAAACTGTGCGTACCCTTGGTACACAAAGGATTTAAAAACTCTTCGCAACAACAGGAATAGGGCATGGAAGAAATATGTCTGTAGTTTAGACTCAAATGACCTGGAAACCTACAAACGTTTGTTTCTGGAATTTGAAAATAGCTCAGCTGCATTATATAATGAATATTTAGACGATATAAAGCTGAGAATACTGTCTGATCCAAAGAAGTTTTGGGGATTCATAAATACAAAGAAAAAATCCGATGGATTCCCTTCATCATTCAAAACTGTTGATGGAATTACTGACGATCCCGTCATTATTTGTGGTTTATTTGCAAATCTTTTTAAAGAATCATTTTGTTCGGATTCTTTTGATCCTGATGAGGGGTATTTTGAATATATGAATTCTACACCCAGAGTTTCTTTGGACTCTTTATCCTTTACCTCAGAGGATATTTTGAAATATATTAGTTCGATCGATGAAGATTTTAGCTCTGGACCTGACGGAATTCCTGCCGCAGTGTTAACTCAATGCGGTACAATTTTGTGTCAACCACTTTCTTTGTTATTTAATAAATCTATAAACGAAAGTTATTTTCCACTGTTTTGGAAAAAATCATTTATTAGTCCTATCTATAAAAAAGGTTGCAGGAATGATGTTATTAACTACAGGCCCATTGCTAAACTGTCATCGATTCCAAAACTTTTTGAGCGAATCGTGTATGATCGGGTTAAAATTCGCTGTCGTGAAGTCATAACAACTCGTCAGCATGGTTTTGTTAATGGCAGATCTACGGTATCTAATCTGCTCGATTTTACAACGTTTTGCTTAAACACCATTGAATCTGGTTGCCAGGTCGACTGTATCTACACTGACTTTAGCAAAGCATTTGATAAGTTACCACACAATTTAATTCTATTTAAACTTAAGTCCATTGGATTTCCACAATATTTTGTAAACTGGATTAAATCGTATTTGACAGACCGATCTTATCAAATACGATTCCGAGGGGTTTTGTCTGCTGAGTTTATTGCGTTATCTGGTGTTCCTCAAGGAAGTCACCTAGGTCCACTTCTGTTTATTTTAGCCATTAATGATGTGACCCATATCATGAAAAACTCTCATCTGCTTATTTATGCGGATGATATGAAAATATACAGAAAAATAAATTCTCAAGACAATTCAGCCCTACTCCAGTCCGATCTGAAATCTTTTGAAGTTTGGTGTTCTAAAAATAATATGTTTCTTAATCCAGATAAATGCCAAACTATGACCTTTTCGCGAAAAAGGAATAATTTAATTTTTGATTATAAAATAAAAGATACTGCTTTATGTCGTGTGGATGTCGTTAAAGATCTGGGAATATGTATGGATTCTAAGCTTTCCTTTAGCATTCATATTGATAACATTTGTAAAAAAGCATCTTCTATGCTTGGATTTATTAAACGCTGGGCCAAAGAATTTAATAGCATGATTACGACTACAACGTTGTATTATGCAATAGTGCGTCCTCACTTGGAGTACGCAAGTCAAGTTTGGTCTCCAAGTTACAATGTTCATGTTGATCGAATAGAGAGAATCCAAAAATGCTTTGTTCGGTTTGCCCTAAGGGGCTTAAGTGGATTTGACATTTTAAACCTTCCTCCTTATGAGGATCGCTTGAAACTTTTAAAAATGCAATCATTGAGTGAGCGAAGGAAGTCTGCAGATATCGTCTATTTGCACCAACTCATCACCGGTGTATTCGATTCTCCAGAACTTCTTTCTCTTATAAATTTTAACTCTAATCGTAGAAGCAGTAGAAATGCTAATAATTTCATTTACTTACCATATAGTAGAACAAATTATATGTTAACTGCTCCTTTAAACCGTATGAGTAAATTAGTTAACAATTGTAGCTTTTTTGATGTTAACTTGTCTAAAGGTCAACTCAAGAGTAGATTAAAAACTATTGTGTAATTGCATGGTTATGTTTTTGCATGGTTAGTCGTGATGTCTTGTGTTGTCCTTGAGCCCAACCATATTTTGGTGGGTAAATTTTTTCTCACATAAGCTTATTTTGAGCCACTTGTATTGATATCGTTGATAATTTCAAAGATATTGGGATTGTGACTTTAAATGTGTTGATGTTGAGAATGTGCGAAAAAGCTGTAGTAGCTAAACTCGATTGTTATTGCATGTTAAGAAGCGGGAAACAAAGAAACTAGTCGTTTAGACAAAAATGCATCGAAGTTTTTAGCTGGCCGCCGCAGTCGCCAGACCTAAATCCTATCGAAAATTTATGGCGAGAGGTTAAAGCGTCTCTTAGAGACAAACATCCAATCAACAAAGATGATCTTTGGAGGTGAATCAAGGACGCATGGGAGAAAATTCAAGCTAATAAGTACCAAAAGCTAGTGGATTCGATGCCTAGGCGTTGCTCAGAAGTTATCAGAAATAATGGATACTGCACCAAATATTGAGGTTGAAATAATTATATTTCAATAATTTCACAGCCGAAAGATGACATATCATTGAATTTTTAATTTTATCGTTTATGTTTCACACATAACTTTATTAATAAGTTTACTAAATTAATTAAATGAATTATTCTTTTTTACCTATTAAAAGAAAAAATTAAAAATGCAAAGTTTTCTATGATTTTTTGATTTAAATAATTTTTATAGCACTGGCTCTATTTCATCGCACATCACTGTATATAACAATAAAACTTGGTTTGTACGGATGCTTAAAACTTGAAAACGACTGGGCCAAATTGGATACTTCCTTCTGCGGGTTTGTTCGTAATTGCCACGAGAAGGTTTAGAAAAAATAAAATTTTAAAAATTCTCAACAGGTAGCGCTTTACGTGCACATTTCGTTTTTTAGGTCACTTGAAAAATTAGCTCACTTTCGACATTTACATAGAATGTCCTGCACCGTGTTCCTATATTGCGTTGTGCACGTACCAGTGAAATATTTCCGCAAAAATAATCATCGCTTTGGTGGCGTGATGATATTGTTGGCGGGCAACTTTCAACAAACATTTCCCATGATTTTGAAATCAACAGTGGCAGATGAATTAAACGCATGCCTCAAGTGATTATATTTGTGGCGATACATGGAAATCAATATATTGCGTATGAATATGCGTGTGTTTCTGAAACAGGATAGAACTGCAGAAGTTTTTTCCAAAGAACTGCTGACAATCAGAAATGACCAATTTCCGGTAGATACTCGCAGTGGTTTAATATTTTTTTTTTTTATACCCCCACGTTTAAAAAACGTAAATGGGGGTATATTAATTTTGTCACTCCGTTTGTAACGCCCATAAGGAGGCGTGGAAGGTATAGAAAAGTATATATATTCTTGATCAGCATCACCACCCGAGTTGATTTAGCCATGTCCGTCTGTCTGTCCGTCTGTCCGTCTGTCTGTGATCACGATTACAGCCGTAATTTTAAAGCTATCATCACGAAATTCAATATTTAAGCTTTTATCAAAAAAATGAAGGTCAAGTTCGTAAATGAGCCAAATCGGATGAAAACCACGCCTACCTCTCATACAAAGTGACTTTATCAAAAAGGTAAAATTTCTGTAAAACCCACAAAAATTAATGTATGGACTTGAAATATTGCATATGAGCTTTGATATATAACGTGTAATATGTGTATGGAATTCAACCAAATTGAGTGAAAACCACGTCCACCTCCCATACAAAGCGACTTTATCAAAAAACAAAATCGAATATTTTCTATTAACAGATCAATTCTGTCGCGGTAACGTTAATCTTGTTACCGTAGAAATTCACCTTTTAGTAACTTGAACACTCTGTTGGTATTCTGCGACCAAGCGTTACCGGTGAATATTGTTACCATCTCGTTAGGTGGTAACAAGCAAAACAGAAGAAATTTTTTAGCTTGCATTGCAAAAAGTAGCTCGAATTTTGAGTAATTAACCTAATTTTATAATCCTCAAATTGAAATCGGAGCAAATTAAAATAAAAAACGATGTTAAATTCACTGTTGCTGCTTCTTCAGCACTTTTCAATGATAAAAATTTATAGCAATTCACTGTGTAATATTTATTAATTTACATAAAATTAATATATAAATTATATATAGATAACACCGCAGCTGCGCCGGCGTAGTGCGTGCATATTTCCTGCCAAGAAAAACAAATATTATATAAAAAGTTAACATAATGCAATTAATTCTATGTATTTACTTCTCACTTTCCATTGTTTATATTTCACCACACAAAAGAGCGAGCTTCATTTCTATAAGGTGAGTTTACGACATTTGACAGCGTTACCGAGTGCACAGAATACCGATTTATAAGACCGGTAACGAGTTTTGGTAACAATATTGCTGTTACCGGTAACGCACAGAATCGATCTGTAAGAATGTAACGAAAACGTTTTTACAGATAAACATTTTATTGATTGCTTAAGACTTTGAATATACTTTGGTTCGGCCGTGGGGGTATTTTAACTTCGGCCCAGTCGAAGATCATTTCTTACTAGTTTTAAAATTATTTTGTAAGACAACGAAAAAAAATTTTCAAAATAAAGCTGCTCGTTTTGCTATTATGTACTTATTTAAAAAAATTTGAATGAACCTTTTGCATTCTGCAACAAATTAATAATTATTGCATAAGCGATGATAGCAGCTTTTAAAATTTACTTGAGTTTACTTTTAGGGATGATGAAAAACCTGCTATCAATCTTCATATCCGTAGTTCCTGCTGTAGCCTTACCATTTTTTATCCTGCATTAAAAAATAAACTGCTGCTATATATCACGAATTCCACGAAAAAGTCAACCTCATAGGTCAAAAATCAAATTGTAAAGAGAGAAGAGAAACTATATAGAATATAGTCTATCGAATTCGGACAACACGTTTTAAGTTGAATTTTTCAAGATAACGGTAGTTTTTCTGTGTTTTTTTTACTTTCGCGTGGTGAATAAGTTGAGCGACAATTTTGCAGTTTTATTTTGATATTTGCCTTGAGGGCGTGCGCTGTTTATTACAACAATTAAAAAAAAAAAATATTATCTTCAAATTTTTCAATATTTTCCTAATAATCATACATATATATGAATAAATAATTATCAACGACATACCGTGGTAAGAGCAGTTAAATAAATTAAGAAAATATGTAGCATGTGCGTGACAATATTGATATATGTTTCAATGCAGACTCTAATATAAGAAATTTTTTGCGGAAAATGCTGTTATGTGTGGATATTGAGATGGCAAACCAGATTGAAAAACATTTTTTTTACTATTTTCATTGAAAAAAATTCCACGCGTTTCGCACATGTTACACTTTTTTCTATACAACAATGTAGTTTTTACACACTACGGGGTCGTTCATAAATTACGTTACCAATTTTGAGGGGAGGAGGGGCTTTAAAATGTATTAGGATTAGTAATGATATGGGGGGTCTCATATATAGCAAAGTGACCAAAAATAAAACAACTCGAAAAAATTGAAATTAATACACCTTCATTTAAAAAATTTCTATCCTTACATCTGCATTAGACTGTCAAACGTCTAAATTGACGGTTAACTATTAACAAGTCCCAATATGAATTCTCATAAGTGAGTTTTATTTAATTTAACCCTTAAATGTCCAGTGTATCTTTTTGGATACAACCGAGAAAATATGCTATTTATTTTAAAATATTGCAAAAATTATAATGCTGGATATGTAGTTTTACTCAGAAAATTTCAAATATAAAACAAAAATTTAATTATTGGCATAACTTTGTTGGTTTGGGAAATATTGACCGTCAAATTAAAAAGTTTTTCATTTTTACGGAAAGTAAAGCAACAAATTTAGAGTTATCATAAAAAGGATCGTTTTCCAAGCTGATTGAGGGTATACGTCAGAATGCCCACTGTATCTTTTTGGATACAACCATGTTTTCTTTAAACAAAAATGTTTTCCAATCAAAATAAAAACGGGGTCGTGTTTAGGGGATCATTTAGCACAACATAATTTTAATGATATCGGTGTTGTTGGGCATTTAAGGGTTAAAATAAATCGGAATATAAATTATTATTAAAATAAATCCATTTTAAGGAATCTTATTCACAAAACCACTGAACTTGGTGATGTCCGGGTGCAGCCTTTACGGGTATTCTCTCAAAGGCCAGGCGAATTTCTTTGCATAAGAAATGAGAATACACCTGAATAGGTCCACATGGAATCTGTTGAAGAATTTGAAGAGTCCCCAAAGTTCCTGCTCCTTCAATTCCAGTGATTGAGAGCATCGACTTTTGGATCGAATTGACTAGAATAGTTTTTATCGATTAAAATAATTGATTTTCAAATGTTTTTCTTAAATGTATCTAGTCATGACATAAAAGAGATTAAAAAAAAAGAAAATAAGAAATTTTTAATCCTTTTGTTTTGTATTTCAGTTTTTAGTAAATATGGTCGAAGGTAACAGTAATATGAACGTACGGTGTAATTGTGCGTGACGAATGTAACATGTGCGTGACGGTGTTTAAAGTTGAAAAAATTGTTTTATAATTTTTTTTCTCAAATAACTTAACTACTAATATAATCTAGGATAACCTCTTATTGCTGTAAAAAAATATGAAAATTCTATCCGAAGTCAATTCGCAGAAATTTCAGATAGAAGCTGACATCAAATTTTTAAAGGGAAAATTTTGTAGCACGTGCGTACGCTACATTTTGCTTAATATCACCGAAATTCATAAGTGGATTCATAAAACCCTTACACATTTTAAATAGACCGTAAAATTAATTAATAAAAATTGCAAACCAGTTTTCGCAAAATTTTCTACTTAAGTAAATCAGATACAATTATTCGCAAGCTGTAACAGTGCGTGACATGGAATTCATGATATGTATATTTATATATGCATAAAAAAATCCAAACTCCCCTTTATTAAAATGCAATTATGACTACATAGTAGATGTTACCATTTTGTTGCTGATACCATAATATACAAGATAAAGTACATATGTCACACTTTTGAACGAAGTGTTTGGCTTAACAAGCCATGCCTGAAAGTATACTAAGGATAATTACTAAGGAACTAAGCCTTGAGACTGAGCAACTCTATATTTTTCTCAAAACGGTTTTAGTTATTGTCATATCTTGTGAAAAAAGCTCAAAAGAGCTCGCTTTTATTATTTGAAACATTTACGTAAAATATCAATAAATACATTACGTTGAAAGAAAGCTAACAAAGTAAAATTCTGCTAAAAATGAAATTTACGTTTTTTTTTGCATATCCAAGTTAAATTTGAGTTTTTTTTAAAAAGGTAAACAATATATTTCAAATACGCAAAACTGTTTTTGAACATTTTCTTAAATAAATAAAAAAAACTGGAAGGGAATATGTCTTCCCGTTTTTTTGTAGTAACTCTGTAAATATATCAACTTTTTACATAATTTTTCCAGGTTTTTTGCATTGTTCGAGTTTGAGACAAAACTCGCCTTTAGACAAAAACCAATGAATATTATTCAAAAATATTTAAGAATTGTGCTAATTGAACAATTCTTAAACGATGTAAATTAAAAAAAATTTAAAAAGAGAATATGAATTTTGGTATTTATTTTAACCATTCCACCACTGTGCGCCGTTCAAACATACAAAGAATTTAATGAAAAAAATCACTGATTACAAAACGCCAAACGCGCTTAAATAAGTTATCACTTCAAAAAGCAAACTAGTACTTTAGTAAAAAACGGAAAAGTTTCAGGGTATAATTTAAAATGCCTTTTTTTGTTCCTTTTGATATGCACAACACTGTAGATTAGTATTAAGAAAAGTACAACACAAATGAGATATTTTAAGGTTTTTGAAGATGGAGTGGATTCAAAAATAGCAGTCTTTAATCCTTTTCGTTCATTTGAGATAAAATTTCCAAAAATCTTTTCTTAGTGATTTATCTGTTGAATTTCATGTTGCTAGGTCTAATGGTTTGGATTGTTCGATGATGAGTTAGTCAATCAGATTACTTAATTGTTTGTTGTTGTGTTTGAAGCCATCTCTTCCTTTAACCCACCTCTCTTGGTTAAGTTATGTAATGACTATTAATCAATTAAAAAATTATCACGATTCTAGTTTCATGTCATATTACCGGTTGTAAAATTAATCTAACCAGTTTGTTTTACTTATAGTTTAATTCATAACTATTTGCATTAATGGCAGTAGAGGTGCTTTGATCTCGCATTATTGTAGTTTTCTTCAATGTTTTTTAGTGTTTCTTGAGCTTGCATCGAAAATGGCTACAAAAAATTATACGAGTGTAAATGAAATTACTTATAAATAAATATATGAGCCAACGAATATAATTTTTAATATAAAAAAACTTTACGTTACAGTTTTTTCGGGGTTTGTTTCTTATCATACTAATCCTTAAAACAGTGGCACAAGATGCACCATCACTGGGTTCAACTTTACCAAAAATCGATCAAGTTCATTATCAACTTACTCCCAATAAAAATGGATATGCTTTGAGGTAAACAAATAAATTACTGAAGGTTCTTAACCTTAATTTAAAAATTATTTAGAATTATTCTACCAGATGATGACCAACGTGATGAGATTGTCGAGCTGAAAAATCCTGGCACTCCTCAGGAGTATTTAACCGTCAAGGGAATAAGTTATACGCACTATCTTCCCAGATCATCAGCTACAGTAACTTATACTGCTGATCAGAATGGCTATTACTTTAAATATAAATATGAAATAGAAACCATCAAGACACCATTCATTGGACCAAACGCACTAAAATCAGCTGCCGGTTAATTTTTGTTCGAGATCGTTAACGACTAATAAAGCTTCTGCTATTTTTCTTGTAAAGTATACGTTTAATTTTTTCTATTCGTCCTTGGTGTATAATTTGCTTAACATTGAAAAATATCTTTTTACCAGCTTATTTGTGTTCCGACTTTGCTCGTTAATGAAGCTAAATATTTCATATGCCAATATTTTATAAAATATATTTGAATAAACGAAAATTTTGTAAAATAAAAAAGTATTTTATGTTAATGTCAATTAATGTAATATTCTAATGAAAAACTTAAGAAATTATCAAACTTTGAAATACAATTATGAGATACTAGCTGTTACCCGCGGCTTTGCCTGCAGAAGATTCTAGTCATTTGAGCGAGTGTACCTATATGTAGGATTAAAGATGCATTGGTTTTTGTATTTTCTATTTAAATTTTGTTTTATTTCGAATTTTATAATTTTTTACAATATTTTATTTTTCAAACTACATTTCTTTTCGACAAATTTTCAAAAGTCAATTTATTTTATACATTTTTTGTTCACAAATATTTTGAGGTTTTATTAACAACATTGATCATAAATTTGTTCGGTAGATACAGTACATTTCAATAAAGTATTTCATATAGTAGTAAGTAAGTGATTTCCCTGTCAGTCAGCGTTAGTATTGTCGTCCATTCCTTGTCTTCCGTCCATGTCCGTCTGACTCCCTTCCCACATTCGGCCCTCCTGACAATTCATTCCTCCCGAATGAAGGATTCCATTTTTTCATATTTTCTGCAACAGTCAAAGTTCGTCTTGGACCTTCATGATCTCCAATTTTTTCGACCGCATAACGACCATGGTTGCTACGTTCTACCACTTTATAAGGTCCCAAGAATTTTCATTGAATCTTCAGACCTGAGCCAAATTGCGTTCGTTTGATAGCAACCAAATCATTTATGGCGTATTTGGTTTCAGATTTCCTCTTTTGGTTATAACTTCTTCGGTTCTCTCCCTGAATTTTAAGTATACTCTGACGAGCCTCTTCACGTATTACATCTCGTTCCTCGTTAAGTTCTTGCAACGCAGCTTCATTTAGCATTAACCTTATGTCCTAATTGTTCACTGTTCGCATCTCTAATCCAGTCAAAATTTTGAAAGGTGCTTGCTTTGTACTTCGCGACGGCGTACTATTTATGGTTTGTTGTACTCTGTTAATGTATTTGTACCAGTTTTGTGGGTGTTCGACACACAGCTTCGTTAACAATGGAACAATAATCTTGTGTATCCTCTCGACTTGTCCATTTCCGCGAGGTACTCCGGTTGTTATCAGTAAATGCTGTATGTTTTCTTTGTTGCAGTAGTCCTCGAATTCATGTGAAGTAAATGCTGAGCCACGATCGGATATTATGCGCTCTGAGTTTCCAAAAACTGCTGCCTGCTTTTCTAATCTATCTATAACTTCTTTAGCTCCTGTACTCTTCGTCGGATAAATCCATACAAATTTCGAAAATTGCATCGACTACTACAAGGATGTGATTATAAAGCTTATGTGTGTTATGTTCCATTGGCCCAAGGTGGTCAATATGATTAGTTCCAAGTGGCCTACCTACTTTACAAATCGGATTAAGAAAACCTTCTTTTTTGCCGGTCTTTGCTTCTGTGACAATACACTCAACGCAACTTTTGACGATATTTGTGACTTTTTTGCTTAAATTGGGGATGAAATATGATTTTTCTATGCAGTCTTGAGTTCGCTTAGCTGAGAAATTACCTTGTCTGTGTGCTATTTGTATAATCTCTTCCTCAATAAGTGTCGGAACTACTAAAAGCTCCTTATCGGGATCTTTATATAGAATGTCGTGATACAAGAAGAACTCCTGATATTCACCATTTTCCAAAACTTTCCTTACTGCCTTAATCCTCTCGTCTTTCATTTGTACTTCCTTTAACCGATGTTGCAATGAATCCTCAATCATTAAACATGAAATTCGGCTTAGAGCGTCAACGTGTGCCATTTTAGATCCTGATCTGTGTTCGATTTCGTAGTCATATTCTTGAAGGAACATGGCCCATCTCGATACTCTTAATGGAACGTCTTCTTTCTTCATCGTCATTGCGAATGCGTTACAATACGTTATTATTTTAAATTTTGTACCCATTACTTAAATCCGCCACTTTTTTAGCGCTTCTATTATTGCCAGAACCTCAAGTTCTTACGAATGATACTTCTCATCTGCTGGTTTTGTTTTTCGACTCATGTACTGCACGGGATGAAATTGCTGATCGTCGTTATCCTTCTGCAGTAATACTGCGCCATAGCCATATTTGCATGCGTCGGTATGAATTTCGATTATTGCCTTCGGATCATAAATTTTTAGAACCGGTGCATTCACTAGTGCTGCTTTCAATTGCTGACATGCTAATAACTGTTCCTCTTTTATATCAAATGGAGTATTTTTTCGAAGTATATTTGATAATGGTCTTGCTATAAGTGCATAATCTTTAATGAATCTTCTAAAATATGATGTTAATCCTAAGAATCTCTGCGTTGTTTTTCGATCAGTGGGAACCGGATAGTTTTTCACGGCCGCTGTTTTTTCGTCTGATGGTTTTATTGAGTCATTTTCAATAATGTAGCCAAGAAAATCTACTTTCCTTTTTAAAAATTGACATTTTACCACGTTTTAATTCTTTGTTCGATCTGCTTTGATTTCTTATTTCTTATTTTTTTTTTCTTCTCGATAATTTTCGGTCAGCTCCTTAAACTTCTTTTGTTCATCCAAAATTCAATCTTCAAAATTTTTGTGCAGCCTTTTCCATCAAACTTCTCTTTTCCGTATCTGCATATGGCTTGGTTTTTGTACCGGTCTGAGCCCCCATGTAGGATTAAAGATGCATTGGTTTTTGTATTTTCTATTCAAATTTTGTTTTATTTCGAGTTTTATAATTTTTTACAATATTTTATTTTTCAAACTACATTTCTTTTCGACAAATTTCAAAAGTCAATTTATTTTATACATTTTTTGTTCACAAATATTTTGAGGTTTTATTAACAACATTGATCATAAATTTGTTCGGTAGATATAAGTGTATCTACCGAAGTAAGTGATTAGTAAGTGATTAGTGATAGTAAGTGATTTCCCTGTCAGTCAGCGTTAGTATTGACGTCCATTCCTTGTCTTCCGTCTATGTCCGTCTGACTCCCTTCCCACATATATTTGAAGATATATACCATTGTAGTAAAATTTTTCATGGTTTTCAAGATATGTTCATGTTTTTGATGTGAAAATAACGGAAATAATTTTTATTTTACTAAATTTAAGAAATATTTAATATTTTGTAAATATTTGCACATGAAACCTAAGAAAACAACTAAAAATATGCGATGTTGTAAAAAATTTGTACTACAGCACCATCTGGTGTCCAAGGTGGTTCAAAAAAGATAGTGCTTAAAAACTCATCGTACCCGAAAACTACTATAAACCAATTTTCATTCTAATCGAATGAGCGGTTTGGGAGTTTTAGGTGGTTTTGCAAAAAATTTTTACTATAGTGCCCTCTGGTGTTCATGATAGGTCAAAAACGATAGCAGTAGAACACTCAACGTACATGAAACTCACTGTATACCACTTTTCATTCTAATCGCATAAGCGGTTTGTGAGTTTTAGGCAGTTTTGTAAAAAAATTTGTACTACAGCGCCCTCTGGTGTTCAAGGTGGATCAAAATTGATAGCCCACAAACACGCACCGTACCAAAAAACTTCTATACACAAATTTTCATGCTAATCGGATGAGTAGTTTAGGAGTCTATTGCATAGTTGCAAACATAAGCTCCTTTTTTATATAAAAAAAAAAATAAAAAAAAAATAAATAACTGGCCATTTCAGCCCTTGAAAGGACTTTGACCTAGCTTCTTATGATCAATTGTGTTGTGCGTGTTATTAAGTTTGTAGTACAAACTTTGTACACAATTGACCAAGAACCGGACCTACATACATGTTTAACGCCGACTCCGAAAGAAGATGAACGGAATGTTCTTGTTCTCAAGAAGCTTAAAATGGCCTTTTGAATACTCTCTTAGGTTTGCCCATGATACAATTACAAGGTAGGCTCATATTGGAGAGCAGGGGGCGCTAGTTGTCAAAATCAGCTGATAGCTTCTAGTTTTCTTTGTTGTTGTTGTTGCTTTTGTCGTTTGACGTTTGTGGCTTCTACAGCTTTGTTGTTGCAAAATTTCACAATTGAGCAGCCATTTTAAAATAAGCCTACCTTGTAATTGTATCATGGGTTTACCATTGTCTGCAGAGAGGTGGCGGCCGTACAGAAAAATTATTTTAATTCAAATAATTTTCTGTCACTGCTGGGGTTCGAACCTGGGTCTCCAAAGTTCGTTGACATAGCGGCCACGCACTTTAACCAACTACGCCACGGTCGCCACTATTATATAAAAAAAAAATAATAAACATAAAATATATCTCGTCGGTTTACGAACAGAAAACACTAAGAACGTCGTGGATTTCCAACTACAGTGGACTAAGTCAGTATTTTACGTGTTAATTTTCAATAATTGAACAATAATTCAAAATGACTTGTGTTTGTAAATCTACGACTCACAAAGTGCCTTCTGCTTGTAAACTGGTGATATGTAAATATTTTATAGTGGCTGAGGTATACATTGTAGAATTAAGGGGCATATATGTTACAAAAGATGTTCCAGTCTTTTATGAGGAAAAGAAAAAAAAAAAAACCAAATTAATCCTTGTTTAAGTGGCTATCGCCTGAACTAGGATAATTTTTTTGCGCCGAAAAAAGCAAAATAGCATCCGATTTTGTAACCTCGAAAATAAATTTTTTTCTAATGTCCGCCATTTTGTTTTTGTTCGCCGGCGAACATCTTAAAATTTAACAGCCGTATTCATATTGAAGTGGGAAGAATGTAAATAATGGTTTGTGTATTAGATAAATTCAGTGACTTGTTATTTATTTGTCGCAATTTCGTCAAGATTTTGATATTTAAAAATCAATAGTTTTTCTAAGCCCTCTGCACTGAAATAATTGTCATTTTATTATTTTTTTTTTTTTATAAATATTTTGAAATCTTTGACAAATTTTCTTGTTTTTATTTTCTTTTTTTGGAAATTTTTTATATATTTTGAATTTTCTTGACATATTTTCCAAATGTTTGAAATATTTTGAAGAATTTTAATTATTTTTGACAATATTTGTGCTCAAATGAGAGCAAATAATTTTAAAAACTGCTTTATGAGAGGTGTGTTATAAACCTTAAAAAAAAATTTTAATTTCAACCATATTTTAAAATCCTCTAATTTATAAACAAACATTTTCATACACTTTTTGACATTTTGTTTGTTTTTGATACATTTCGAAATAATTTGATACATTTTTGACAATATTTTTTGTGCTTAGATGAGAACAAACAAATTTTTAAAATGCTTTATCGAGGGTTTATTGAAGGTTTCAACCATTTTTAAAATTCTCTTATTTATCAAGCATTGAAAGGAGCTTTTGAAAGCTGTTGAAACGTTCAACATGAAAAATGTTTTTAAAATTTTTTTCGATTTTTTTCTTATGAAGGCTTTGTAAGAGCCTCATAATTTTTTATGAATACAGTCGTTTGAATTTCGGTAAAATTGTATATTTGTGTTGGAGCGAATTAGTAGTTCCATCCGAATAAAGTAACCAGCTAACTAATGTAATAAAAAATAACTAAAGTAATAAACTTTCTGTATCTTCCTGATCATTTTTTTTCATGCATTGGTTCACTTTTCCTAGCACTGTGACTATTGGGGTACTCACAGTTTTGTTTTATCTGGTGTGTTAACTACGCCGTCTGTTAACTCTAAAATATTTTGCCATGTGGTAACTATTTTCGATTTTGTTTTGCATGTAAAAAAGAGATAACACAAACTGGTAAAATTGCCTTGCTTTCCAACATGTTTGTTTTTCGTAGCAAACTGGCATTTCTGAAAGGTATTTTTATTTTATTGAAAAATCAATAAATCAAAGAAAGCTTCTCTTGTTATTTTTATTTTATTGAAAAATCAATAAATTAAAGAAAGCTTCTCTTTTCAAAAGGCGTGTCAATTTTAGAATGAACTACGTGTAGGGGTTCTCACAATTTGATTGAAGTATCGTTTTAAAGTTACTATATATCAACTTTAGAAGGGATCTGTAAATACCCTATATATAAAAATCTCGTTTATACGTAAAAATATCAGCTCAGAGGTAAGAAAAATATATGACGGCCTTAGAGAATTGTTATTTTAAAATAAAATATACTATCTTTCGTTTAAGCTGATAAATTTCATCAAAACATTTCAACAAAACATCGACACGGAATTTTTGTCGATGCTTTTATAAAAGTGGCAGTATTTTTACATTCAAAAAGGTGGCAGCATTGGTACCGCACTCAATACATGTTGCTGTCTTTTTTTTTTTTGTGGACCTTCCCACCGGGAAAAAAGAATCAATTCTCTTCTCCAATATAGATTCTAGAATTGATTATTTTTAACACCCCATCGGGAAAAAGATGCATTTTATATAAAAAAAGAATCAATTCTCTTCTCCAGTATAGATTCTAGAATTGATTATTTTTAACATGCTGATGTCCTACAAAGAATAGTACATTCTTTTCTCGCTTCAAGTGGAATCGCTACAGAATCGTTTTTTTTTTTTTCTCTTTTTAAATAGATTCTTTTCATATATGTAATCATGGTTGAATAAATTAGGTTGTCTCGTGGCTGATCGTACTCTCTTCTCAGTACACATAATTGTCAAAATCAATGAAAAGCTACAACAACAACTTCATCGGATTTGCATGTTATCAATTTACGCATTCAGATTTTGTATGAGTTGTCAACTTCGATTCGACATTTATTGGAACTCGCTCTCACCCATGCGACAACCTTATTTATTAAACCATGTATGTAATACTTCAATATTGGCAGCAAACTAAATTTTTAATGAGTTTCAACTACGAAATCAAAGAGAGATAGCCTACATAAGATTTTGTTGTTTGTATTAGTATATTTGAATATACTACTACTATACGTCAACGGGGCGGTTGTTAAGAAAAATGTCTACCCAAACATAAAACAAAACAAAGCATAAATATTTGTTTTGCATAAATCAGAGGTACGCACCATTATAAAACAATTATAAGACCAACGCGTGAAATATGATAAAAATTTAAAAAGAAAAATTCAAGCAAACAAAATTTAAACCATAAAAATTGAAACAACAAAAATTTTAAATGAACTTTTTGACAATGAAAGCACCGCTCCCGAGTATTTTTGTTATAAAATTAAATTTCGAGTACATAAAAAAAGGGCTTTCAAGGGCTGAAATGGCCAGTTATTTATTTTTTTTTTTTTTTTTTTTTTGTACATAAAAAAAACCAAAAATAAATAAATAACTGCTCATTTTAGCCATTGAAAGGACTTTGACCTAGCTTCTTATGATCAATTGTGTTGTGCGTGTTATTAAGTTTGTACACAATTGACCGAGAACCGGACCTACAGGTTTAACGCCGACTCCGAACGGTGATGAACGGAATGTTCTTATTCTCAATTAGCTTTACATGGCATTTTGATTACTCTCTGAGGTTTGCCATTGTCTGCAGAGAGGTGGCGGCCGTACAGAAAAATCATTTTAATTCAAATAATTTTTTGTCGCTGCTGGGACTAGAACCCGGGTCTCCAGGTTCGTTGACATAGAGGCCACGGACTTTTAACCAACTACGCCACGGACGCCACAATTTCGGGTACATTCACAGTACAGTGTACTGCCAATATAGAAGAATTACATATATGATTATTTTAAATAAAATGTATTAACTTTCGGAAATAAGAAAACAAATCAAAACAGACTGATGCTTTTCTCACTTATAACAGAATTTGTTTAAGAATCAGTTCGTTTGTCACTTATCAAAAAAGCAAGCAAGGAATCTAAAAACATTTTATATATTAGAAATAATTATATGCGTCGTAATCGATTATGGCTGGAATAAAAACGAATCAGTAAACTTTTGCTTGATAGATTCCAATTCATAGGTTTTGCTATAAATGTATATATTCTTTGGAATACATTCTAAAATGTTAGCAATAGAATTCATTCTATTGACGATTTTTGTTTCTAGAATCCATTTTCATTTTGCCGGTGGGACGCTGACGTCCTACAAATAGTAGTACATTCTTTTCTCGCTTCCATATGAATAGCTACAGAAATCGATTCTTTTATTCACTTTTTAAATGCATTCTTTTAAATAAAAAGTATTAATTTTCGGAAATGAGAAAACAAATCAAAACAGACTTGCTTTTCTCACTTATGCCAAAATTTGTTTGGTTGATATATTGGTTGATATAAACTTTTGATTGATATATTCCAATTCATATGTTTTGCTTTAATTTATATATTCTTTGGAATACGTTCTAAAATGTAAGCAAAAGAATCTATTCCATTTACGATTTTTTTTTTTTTTAATCAATTCTCATTTTCCCGCTGGGTTGTTGACTTTTATATATGATGCTCAAAAAGGGTTTGAAAATAGAGCTTTTGTCTCACAGCGATGTTGACATATTGTTCTATCTCATATATTCGTCAACATTAGAGAGCTGATACATTGTTATATGAGCGAGAAAATATATAGAGGAAATTAAATTTCAAAATAAAAAAACTCAGGAGCGGTGCTTCCATTGTCAATAATTTTTATTTGAAATATTTGTTGTTTGAATTTTTTGATTAAAATTTTGTTTGTTTAAATTTAATCATATTTCAGGCGTTCTTATAATTGTTTTATAATGGTGCGTACCTGTGATTTAGGAAAAACAAATATGATTTGTTTTCTTATATGTTTGGGGCAAACGTTTTCATAACAACCGCCCCTGTGACGGTTTGACTTTTTAATTTTTGTGTAGTAATTTTCATATATTCAAATATACTAACACAAACAGCAACATCTTATGTTGTTATGGCTGTCTCTCTTCGATTTCAGAGTTGGAATACAGAAGTATTACCCAGTAAGTCCAGAGTAGCATGCATACACGAAATATGCATACTGTATGCATGCAGAAGTATGGACAAGGCATGCATTGTCATAAAAAAAAAACAAAGATTCATCAGAATAGCTGAAATTCTTGTTTTACAGTTATTTTATGCTAAGAGTATGCCTGTTGTTTATATACAGTAGCATGCATACTAAAACACGCATGCTGTATTAGTACTAACGAATGTGCCGAGCATGCGTAGTAAAAAAAGTTGATAAAATTCCGATAAATTTTGTTTGAACCCATTTTGTATGAATACAGTACACATACAGTATACATGTAATTTGCACAGAGTGTCATGCATTCGGAAATATGCATGCTATATCTGTGCTAAAGCATGAACCCTGCATGCTTAAAGTATTGCTTAAAGCAGATGACCTCCCATTGTGCATTAAAACTTTAAGGAGTGCGGATAAAAAAATAAATCAGTATAGACAATTTTATGTCTTAAAATGAAATATTTCAATATTTTTGTTCTTTTTTTTTTTTTAATGAAAAATCTGTGAATTATTTCTGTGCTAAGTATATGTGATGAATTTTTTTGTTTTGTTTTAAAGTAAATACAAATGTTTTTTTTTTAATAAATATTGGATTTAAAATACATATCTATGTTTTTGTGTTTTTGATGGGTAAATTTTTTAGAATATAAACATACAGTATTAGTGGCAATGCATGCATACCATATGCATGAAAATACATGCATGTATTGTTAGTACTACCACATCCATACTGTATTAATAATAAGGAATGCATACATCATTAATAATATTGCATGCATACGGCATTAGTATTTACGCATGCATACGGTATCAGTATTGACGCATGCATACAGTATTAATGATATTGTATGCATACAGAATTAGTATTAACGAATGCATACAGTATTACTAATTCCTCATGCATGCAGTATTAGTAATTGTGCGGGTGCACAGTACACATGCTCTTGTATGACATCGCCATGGAAAAAGGAAATGAGCATGCCTTTATGATGGCATGCATGCAGAGCATCAGACGCATGCATACGTTTTCAATGCGGCATGCATGAATGTACTTACTGGGTACATATACATATGTTCTACCTTATTAGCTTTGGGCACAACCTTTTCTTGAGATGCACAGAGCGTTAATGAGAAAATTTTTTCTCTCTGAGAATAAGAATAAGGAAATTGTATGGTTATTCTCTTTGAATTTTAATTAATTATTTAAACAATGGTTATTAAATTTATATATCACATGTCCCAACTGGGCACCATAGCTCTCCTAGAGAAAAAGAATTTTTGAAATAGCGCCTGCCATTCTCAAGCTTTTCGCAGCCGAACATACGTGAGTCTTCTTTTATATAATAGTATAGATATAGATATATGTGCAATATTTAAAAACGATATCTTTTTTCCTTGTATGAAAAAAAAATTCCAGAAAAAAACATTTTTTTTAAATTTCTAACCTATATGCCATCTTAAAGTTTTTAAATAATTCAGTTTTAGGCTGAATAGTGCTGCAAGTGACGTTGTGAAGTTTTAAATAATCTTGAGTCAATACAATTCCTGGAATTGTGTCGGTTGCTAGTCTATTTCGTAGTTTAGTTTTATTTATATTTATTTTTGAAAATATTCTTTCCACATTAGCAGAAGAATTAGGCAAGCACAAAAACTCTTCCACAAATTTTGTAAATTTTTGAAATGCAAAACCAGAATCTCCCATTCCTACTTTTTGTATCAAAAATTAGTAATGCAAAATGTAGTATTCAAAAATGATTTTTTGGCTGGCGTAAAATACTTCATTTTAGCAATAAATACTTCAATCTTATTTTGGGTTGAAAATACTTCCAAATGAAGTATTTTACTTCCATATGGCAACGCTGCCTACATGTTTAACGCCGACTCCGAACGCAATGAACGGAATGTTCTTGTTCTCAAGAAGCTTTACATGGTATTTTGAATACTCTCTGAGGTTTGCCATTCTCTGCAGAGAGGTGGCGGCCGTACAGAAAAAATGTTTTAATTCAAATAATTTTCTGTCGCTGCTGGGGTTTGAACCTGGGTCTCCAAGTTCGTTGACATAGCGGCCACGCACTTTAACCAACTACGCCATGGACGCCACAAATGTTCTACGTAACTCATCTTTATATTATATGATCTTTGGTTATAGCCTCCAAACAAAACGTGTTCAGTAGGTGGGCATCTTCCCCGACATAGCTTTTTTTATTCAAATCGAATAGTAGTTCCAAATATTGTGGGAGTTTCAGGTAGGCCTGGCAAATTGCTTATATTACAGAACTTTTTTATTCTTATTGGTGCAATCAGCAGAGCACTTCTCGTATTATTATGGTTCTTCAATATTTCAAGTACACCTTTAACAGTTCGTATATCGGTAAAATACGTAGGCCTCTTGATGTGGTGCAGTACCTAATAAACGCAAATAAGAACACTCGGAATATGTTGGGTGTATGGTATAGACTCTACTCTAATTTTGTATCCATTTACAACCTCGGCATGATCTTTTCAACTAAACTAAACTAAACTGCAACTAAACTTCGTTTGCGAGTTGTATTCGCCACAAACGAATATTCAGATGTCAACTTAATAAAAACTTTTTAACAAAAAAAAAAAAACCGACTTCAAAATCACTACAAAGTAAACAATAATTTTAAATAACTTTTCCTATTAATTTCTTGGTCAAATTTTAAAAATTATTTATGTATGTATTTTATATTATTGGAAATCTTAGCATTTTCATTTTTTCTATTTTGTTTAATTATCATATATTAATTGCTTTATGTACATAAAAGCTTAGAATCCGGCGCTAATCTAACTATGTCGAAATCTTATTATTTTAATTTTTTCTAATTTGAAGTTATTACCATAAAAATATTAATAACTTTATGAATATAAAAGCTCTTTAGCGATTGTGATTTCAGCGGCATTTAAATTAAGACTTAAAAGTACTACAGTGTCACCAAGGCAGCATAGCATCCAATAAAAAAAAGTTTAAAATAGTGCAGGGATGGTAACGCCGACTTCAAAGCTTTTATGTTCATAAAGCAATTAATATATTGATGATAATAAAACAAAATAGAACAAAAGGAAAATGCTAAGATTTCCAATATTATAAAACATATAATTAATTTTTTAAATTTGACCAAGAAATTAATGGGAAAAGTTATTAAAAATGATTTTTTACTTTGCAGTGATTTTGAAGTCGGTTTTTTTTTTCTTAAGAAGTTTTTTATTGTTGCACGCTCCGTAACTACAACACCGATATTACAATATTTTTACTTTTAATTATTATTATATAAATTCACAAACTACTTAAACTATGTGAATTTGTTACGTATTTCGAATAATAATGAAGTTGTTACCTATAACGAATACTTATAAATTATTAACCGACTTCAAAAAGGAGGAGGTTTTCAAGTTCGTTGGTTTCTACGTTTTTTTTTTAAATGTTTGTACATCGATAGCTCCTAAAGTACGTGCCCGATTGCCGTAATTTTTTCTCAACAGATAGAAACCATAAACACGGAGGACCTTTTTTAAAAAAGTTTGCGATACAGTAGACGCTCGTAAATTATAACCACTTTGTTCCTGGGGTAGTTCTAATTTCCGGAAGTTCCAAAGGTTTTTTTTAATTAAAAATTAACATAAAAGTGCATCTTCGCTTAGAAAATACACAAAAAAACACTTTGGCTTAAAGTTCTTTTGTTTTTATTCACATAAAAGGAACACAAAACATACATTAAAATTCATCACAGTTTAAAGAAAAAAAAAAATATTTCAAAAACAAAATTGTGCTCGCTCAATTCAAACATATTGTTCTCTCTTATTCAGTTGTTGAGTAGAGATCAAGAGCGTCGTTGAAGAGAGATATGACAGAACATTCATACGAAATATTTTATATGATATGACGACTATGCAATTTTTCAGTATTAAAAGCAAACAAAAAAAAAAACGCTCGGAAATTAGAACTGACGGTTCTAATTTTAGAGCGTGTAGTGTATTAAAAACGCTAGTTCTAATTTCCGAAGGATTCGAATTTCCGAGAGTTCTAATTTTCGAGCGTCTACTGTATTCGACAAAGGTGCGTGTCAATATTAAAAAAAACTATATGTCGAATAATATTGACACTAGAATACTGAAATTTAGTACGGAGGTCGGCACAATTATTAAAAATTTTAGTCAAGAAAGAGGGCGACATTTCACAAAGGGGTGTGTCAATATTAGAAAAGCAATGTATCTCGAAAAATATTGACACTAGGGTTTTGAAATTAAGTACAGGGATAGGAACAAGTATTAAAAATTAGGGTCAAGAAAGTGGGCGTTATTAAACAAATGGGCCTGGCATCGTAAGAATAATACTGTATATCAAATAATATTGACACTAGGGTTCTGAAATTTAGTACATTTTAATAAAAATTGGAATGAGACAGGAAAATACCCAACAAACTTTCAGGAATTAATAAAACAAATTTTTTATGAACAAAGTTTAATGCTTGAAATTTTTCTCAAGAATACTAGTACATGCAATTTTTCATATTCTTTAAAAAGGAAGAAATAAAAACTTTTTAACAAAAAAAAAAAAAAAAGCCGACTGCAAAAACACTACAAAGTAAAAAATAATTTTAAATAACTTTTCCCATTAATTTCTTGGTCAAATTTTAAGAGTAATTTATATGTATTATAATATTGGATATCTTATAATTTTCATTTTTTCTATTTTGTTTTATTATCATCAATATATTAATTGCTTTATGAACATAAAAGCTTTGAAGTCGGCACTAATCTTTGATATACAATCATGATCTTTTACCATCCCTGCACTCTTTTAAACTTTTTTATTTGATGCTATGCCGCCTTGGTGACACTGTAGTAATTTTAAATCTTATTTTAAAAGTAATTTTAAAAGCTTTGTACACATAAACATTCTCACTATACTGGTTGGGGTGAGCTTGTAAAGCTCATATTGAATATGATATAGTGTGTAACAGCTGCACAAATAATGCATGGAACACATAGGCTACATTTAGCGTACTTAACAATTGCCAACTGAAAGAAAAAAATCGCTAAAAACTTTTAAATTCATAAGGTTATTAATATTATTATGATGATAAAACAAATTAGAAAAAAACTAAAATAAAAAGATTTTGACTTGCAAGATTAGCACCGACTTTAAGGCTTTTATGATCATACAGCAATTAATATATTGATGATAATAAAACAAAATAGAAAAAATTTTGGATAGAAATAGGATTTTTTTTTATAAAAGGAAAAAGATATAATTTTAAAACTAGTAAAGCCGTATGGCGTTAAAACGCCAAAATGCGCTCACAATATCTTCGCTGTGAGGCTTATTAGCACATCTATTCTGTCGTTAACTAAAATTTACCGTAGCACGTCTCCTGAGCGAGTTATAATGCAACGACAGGGGCGGTTCCAGGAATATATTTCTGGGGGGAGGTTTCAAAAATATTTATGTACGTTATATGTATATATAAAGGGTAGGTAAATTTTAAAGGCCGATGTTGATTTTGAATAAAACACAAATTATTAAGGAAATTATTGTCATTTCTTTTTATTGTGATAATATTGGTATGGTTCAATTATGCATGGAACAAAAACTCGACTAACCTCGGCGGCACATCTCCATCCAATGGTCCAAATTTTCGATGACGCCGAGGCATAAGTGAGGTTCTATGCCGTTAATGTGCCGAATTATCTCATCCTTTAGCTTTTGAATTGTTACTGGCTTATCGACGTACACCTTTTCTTTCAAATAACCGCAAAGAAAGAAGTCAAATCAAACGGTGTCAAATCACATGATTGGCGGCCAATTGACATCGCCACCACGTGAGATAACACGGCCATTGAATTTGTCGCGCAAAAGAGCCATTGTTTCGTTAGGTGTGTGGCAAGTGGAACCGTCCTGCTGAAACCACATATCGTCCACATCCATATCTTTCAATTCGGGCCATAAAAAGTTCGTTATCATCTCACGATAGCGAACACCATTCACAGTTACTATCTGACCGGCCTCATTTTGGAAAAAATACGGCCTAATGATGCCGCCAGCCCATAAACCGCACCAAACAGTCACTCTTTGTGGGTGCATTGGTTTTTCGACAATCACTCTTGGATTAGCATTCGCCCAAATGCAGCAATTCTGCTTATTGACGAATCCACTGAGGTGAAAATGTGCCAAACCGAAATAACTCCCAATTTTTTGGGAATGTTTGAAACATTTTTGGGAGTTATTCTATTTTTCTTTTTTTTTTGTGAGTTTTTTCATTTCAAAAAAATCACTGATCAGAAAACGCAAATCGCGCCTAAAGAAATGATCACTTCAAAAAGCAAATACTTTAGTAAGAAATCGAAGAGTTTCAGGGTATTATTTAAAATGCTTTTTTTGCTTGCTTTTGATATGAACAACACTGTACATTAGTATTTAGAAAAGTACAACACAAATAAGATATCTTAAGGTTTTTGAAGATAGAGCGGATTCAAAAATAGCAGTCTTTAATCCGTTCTGTTCATTAGAGATAAAATTTCCAAAAATCTTTTCTTAGTGCGCGTAAATGCTACAAAAGATTTATCTGATTTATCTGTTGAATTTCATGTTGCTATGTAGATCTAATGGTTTGGATTGTTCGATGATGAGTTAGTCAATCAGATTACTGAATTGTTTGTTGTTGTGTTTGAAGACATCTCTTCCTTTAACCCACCTATCTTGATGAAGTTATGTATGACCATCAATCTATGGAAAACCAATTGAAAAATTATCAAGATTCAAGTTTCACGTCATATTGCCTGTTGTGACATTAACATAACCAGTTTCTTATTCTCATATTTTTATTAACAACTATTTACATTAATGGCAGAAGAGCTTTGATTTTGTATTATTGCATTTTTCTTCAATGTTTTTAGTGTTTCTTTAACTTGCATCGAAAATGTCTACAAAAAATTATACGAGTGTAAATAAAATGACTTGTAAATAAATATATGAGCCACGAATACAGTTTTTAATATAAAAATATCTACGTTATAGTTTTATCTCGGTTTTTTTCTTATTATGTTAATCCATAAAACAGTGGCACAAGATGTACCATCACTGAATTCAACTTGGGTTGAACCAAACAACGACCAAGATTATAATCAATTTACTCCCAATGGAAATGGATCCACCTTGGGGTAGACACATAAATAACTGAAGGTTTATATTAAATAATAAGGTAAACATTATTTAAAATATTATTTAGAGATCTCCTTCACAATGGTGACCAACTTGATGTCATTGATGAGCTAGAAAATCCCAGCACTTCGTATGCATATTTAGCCGTCAAGGGATTATACTATAACGTCCATACCACAGTAATATATACTACTGATCACAATGGCTAATTTACTACATACAAAATTTATTTTCAGGAAAAATCCATTAGTGCAAGCGCACTAAAATCAACAGCCGGTTAAAGTTGGTCCGAGATCGATAAAGATTAATGAAGCTTCTGCCATTTTTCTATAAATACAATTTGTACTATACGTCATTGGTGTATAATAGCTTAGGGTGAAAAAATATGAACAATGGGAAAAGAAATTTAAATAACACAAATAACAAATAAACAACAACGGTGTAAGATATGAAATTGATTTTGGATTTATTTTGAACTAGTGATTCCCGGAACGCGTTGGTACACCCGGCAAGTATATTGAAAAATAATAAGTAAATTCAAAACTTTTATTAGACACTTAGCCTGACATCACGCTAATGGTCCACTGTCCGTTAGAGTTTCCCAGTAGCAGGACATCACTCGCATGCGGCAAATTCCATTATGAGTTTTAATATTCTGTGACTTTTAATTCCATAGCTATTCTGTATCGAAAATCGGGCCACACCCTCTTTTCCAATGCACGTGGAAGTTTTCTAGTAGAAAGACTTTGGCAATTAGAAACTCCATGCTGAGTTTCATTGTTATGCAACGCACAATGGGGCCAAAGTTATGAAAACATGGCGGAAATTATTTTCAATGCAAATATTAAAATACAAAGAGAATTACAGAAAAATAATGTGTTTTAAATGTTTATCTTACATATCAAAACAAAAAATTTCGTGTATCTAACTTCTGATTCACTGTCACATGAAGATGAACATGAGAGAAAATGGATTCCTGTACTGAATTTTACGTCTGGGAATTCTAAATAGCTTAAAGTAGGGACGGGCATATCTGGCGCACATTCTGCGGTAGTGGGCGCCAGTGTGCGCCAAGGCGAGCAGACTCGGCTGCGTGATGAATTCGGGTATGAATCGGAAAGGGGAACGGAAAACTGTGAGAGAACTAAGACCGTAGATTTATAGAAAGTGTGAGAGCGAGAGAATAGTTTTAAGAAAAGCAAGTATTGCCTATTGTGCATATTAAGATGATGATTTCTTAAAAAGGGATTATTTTTATTTGACGTAGCTACAAAAATCGATGTTCTTTGTTTACCATTCAGGTCAAGGTCTTCAGGTGTATTTATAAAATTGTTTTTTAAAAGAATACTCTCTTATTAGCTCAATTTTTCTCTCTTTCACCCGAGTCATGGCAACCCCCTCATCTAGCACGCTCTGTCGCATATTGTGCGCCTGTGCGTAATGTGCGCTATTTGCCCAACTCTAGCTTAAAGCATCTTTAATTATTGCTTTGCGAATACTTTTTGTTGGTTTCTGCAAGCTTGCAATAACGGGATCTGATGATATTATCAACAAATTTAAGATATTCGTGTTTGTGTTTATAAAATAGATAATTTTTTGGAATGTTTCATCTATAATTTTTAAAATCTTTATTGTGTGCTTCTTGTGGCTCTTCACTTAACTGGCCAATTGGAAGCAGCATTTTCTCAATTACTTGATGTCTGTGTATTTATATTTTGTGGACTGTGGGGGGCATGGGAGGGAGGGAGGGCATGGACGGACCATTTGTTTTTTTAAACAAATATTTGTACAATTTCTTAAGCGATAGCTCTATATTTATCAAGATCTATTTTGAAATCAGTAGCTAGAGCTTGTAAAATTGTTTTAAATCTTTTTATTATATTAACATCAACAGCCGTTATCTGCGAAGATATTTCTGAGTCATCAAAAAACCGCCTGGAAGTGTTCCCATCATTGCTACTGCCGAAACCATGCTTTGGATTATCTACATTTAATCCGATTCTGTGTTTAAAGCTATGCGGAATTCTTCTTTTGGTTTCTTCTATTATTGTTTTATTAACACCTCGATCTTGCCTTTGTTTAATAGGAAGTTTGTATTCTAAATAGAGCACACATTCAAAAAAAGACAAAAACCACTTCATATGTGCAGATCCTTCGGATTATATAGGCATGTGTCCCAAGTTTCAAGTAATAGTCTCATCTCCTTCCCTTAATGAGTGCAAGGACAACATACAGATGGACACACAGACGTGGCTAGACAGGCTTAGGAGGTAACGCTAATAATAATATATATCATTTTTATACCGGCAACGCCTCCTCTGGATTTTACAAACGTTTGCACTAAGTAAATAAATTGTTCAGATATGGGATACAAAAAAACTTTTTAACAAAAAAGAAACCGACTTCAAAATCACTACAAAGTAAAACATAATTTTTAATAACTCTTCCCATTAATTTCTTGGTCAAATTTAAAAAGTTATTTATATGTATTATAATATTGGAAATCTTATCATTTTAATTTTTTCTATTTTATTTTATTATCATCGATATATTACTTGCTTTATGTACATAAAAGCTTTGAAGTCGGCGCTAATCTTACTAAGTCGAAATATTTTTATTTAATTTTTTCTAATGTATTTTATTATCATACAAATATTATTAACTTTATGAATATAAAAACTTTTTAGCGATTTTTTTCTTTCAGTTGGCAATTGTTGAGTACGCTGATTGTAGCCAATGTGTTCCATGCATTATTAGTGCAGCTGTTACCCACTATGTCATATTCAATATGGGCTTTACAAGCTCACCCAAACCAGTATAGTGAGAATGTTTATGTGAACAAAGCTTTTAAAATTACTACAGTGTCACCAGGGCAGCATAGCAGCAAATAAAAAAGTTTAAAAAAGTGCAGGGATGGTAAAAGATCATGATTGAAAAGAGATAAAAATGAAAATGATAAGATTTCCAATATTATAATACACATAAATAACTTTTAAAATTTGACCAAGAAATTAATGGGAAAAGTTATTTAAAATTATTTTTTACTTTGTAGTGATTTTGAAGTCGGTTTTTTTTTTTTTTGTTAAAAGAGTTTTTATTTCTTCCTTTTAAGAGAATATGAAAAATTTTATGTAATAGTATTCTTGAGTAAAATTTCAAACATTACACTTTGTTCTTACAAAATTTGTTTTATTAATTCCTGAAAGTTTGTTGGGTATTTTCCATTTCTGTCTCTTTACAATTTTTATGAAAGTGCCACGCCCTTTTTTAATCCCGCCCACTTTCTTTACCGTACTTTATAATGATTCTACCAAGCCCTGTGCCAAATTTCAGTTCCCAAGTATCAATATTAACCGAGATATAGTAATTTCCTTAAAGTGCCACACCCTATGTACAATCCCGCCCACTTTTGTAATGATTCTACCTACCCACCTACCTGCATACCAAATATTAGAACCCTAGTGTCAATATTAAATGAGATATAGTATTTTTATAATATTGCCACACCCCTTTTTCGAATAACGCCCACTTTTTTACAGTAATTTGTAGTAGCTCTGCCTACCAATGTACTAAATTTCAGTACCCTAGTGTCAATATTATTCGACATACAGAGTTTTTCTTATATTGCCACATCCCATTGGTGAATAACGCCCACTTTTGTGACTGTTATTTTTAATAACTATGCATACCCATGTACTAAATTTCAGCACCTTAGTGTCAATATTATTCGGTATATAGTGTGTTTCTAATATAACCACACCCCTTTGTCAAATAACGTCCACTTTATTGACTGTTACTTTTAATAACTATGCCTACCCATGTACTAAATTTCAGCACCCTAGTGTCAATATTTAAAATTCATAACTCAAAATGGCGCAAATATGCATAATTTTTTTTTGTTGTTGCAATAAGTTAATACTATGTAGAATATTAAAAACGTTAAACAAACACCCGGACTATCCCGGAAAGCTACTATTTGCTTAAGGATTTATTTTTTTTTTTTTCAAATTAAATGGTAACATCTTTCAGGAACATATAAATAATGATATAATTTTTTTACTATTTTAGTTATAAAAATAAAAAATATGCTTACAGTGTTTACTAACGTGATGATAAAGATGCCATGGTAAATTCAAGCTGATGGCGTTAACCAAAATCCAGAAAATTTAACTTGAAAGCACTTTTAAAATCACTTATATTATTTCCATCACGAGCATTTCATAGAACATATAAGTTTCAATTAAAATTACAACTCAACTTGCATTCCAACGGTACTTTGTAGTCACCTTCATACTATGAATACAACACTTGTTCAGTATTGCCTACTGTCATTTTTTTATTTTGGTATTTTCGGCACATTTTATTAGAATAGGCCCCAATGTGGGCGGTTCAAGGGAGAAGAATCTCTAATTCCGCGAATTCCATTGACTTCAACCGACTTACCGTTCCAGTTCAAACCCATTTATGTCCCAGTGAAACTTAAATTTGCGATGACCATAACCAAATCACAAAGGCAGTCGTTGGAAATATGCGGCATAAATCTGGAAATGTCATGATTTTCACACGTCCAGCTATATGTGGCGTGTGTCCGAATTGAGAAACCATCATGCAAAACAGATCATGCAGTCTTAACCCGAATGGTGCTGGAATTATTTTTTTTCGAATTTCTTTCGGGTCGCTGAATCCAAAAGTTTGATTACATATATGATTCACGAGCAGTTTTTGTGAACGTCAATTTGCGTGACCATATGGTCACGCTGGCACAGTTCGGCTTAACCCTCTCATGCCCAATGTTGCCTATGGGCAACATTGTGCTTATATGCTTCTAAGTCCTGTTATTTTGATTTGTTTGACGTGCGGTTTTTTGCATTATGTAGTCATATGTGTTGTGCAAGCTTACAGCTATTTGTTGTATTGTAAGCTGTACACGATTTCATTCAGTAACCGTTCTCAGTAGAGTGAACTTGTCAAAATCGTTTCGCGAAAAAAGTGTTTATAAAAAAAGTTTTAAAAAGCATTAAAATAATTGTTTTATTGTAAAACCAAATGAAGAATATAAATAAATAAATGTAAGAGAATTATTTAGAAAAAAAAAAATCATGAGAGAAGTGTTTAGTTTGTTTATAATATTTTTGTAAAAGTGCTGTTGCCTATAGGCAACATTGGTCAAGTGTGGTAATTTCTGAACAATGTACATTTCTTTATGTATATACATACTTAGATGCGTCCAAGAGGTCTAACACAGGCAGAAATTGGAAAAATTACTAATTTTGACTGGGATGATTCTGAGGATGAGGAAAATGAAGAAGAGCAGGAAAGAACAGTAAATTTGGAAAACATCATCGAAGAAACGTTAAGAAATGTGATTGATAATGGCGAAAATATGGAAGTTGATCTAATTGAGGAACTAATTAGCGGAGAAAATGACGGAGCAGAAACTGAAAATAGAGAGGTTATACAGGAGGTGATGGAGAAAATTGATTTGCAAAGTTTGAGGTGGAGGAGTCAAGAGCTTACGGATTGTAATACCAGTTGGAAAAGCGAAGTGCCCAGCAGTGAAGTGAAACAACCAATCGAATATTTCACCCAGTTCTTTACAGATGAAGTCTGGCAGAAGATTTGTGACGAGACAAACTTGTATGCGGTACAAACTAATGGAACGGAGTTAAAATGTAATGTTTCTGAAATAAAAAGATATGTTGGTATATTACTATACCTTGCTGTAGTCAATATTCCAACATATAGAATGGCATGGGCGCAAAATTTCAAATTGATGGCTGTTGCAAATGCATTGCTAAGAAATAGATTTGAAAAAATTAAACAATTTTTTCATCTAAACAATAACTCTGTTCAGCCTCAAAAGGGTCAACCCGGGTATGATAAATTATACAAAGTTCGCCCATTGCTGAATTTTATAAAGAGAAAATTCAATGAAATTCCCCAAGAAGAATTCCAAAGTGTGGATGAGCAAATGAAAAGGGTAATTAATTTAATGTACATATGTATATAAATAGCTTTCTATCTAATGCAGAAATATATTTTTTATTAGGTCAACACAGTTTGAAACAATATCTGCCAAACGAGCCCCACAAGTGGGGATTCAAAATGTTCACTAGGGCTGGTGTATTTGGCATAATGTATGACTTTACTCTCTACATTGGAGAAGGAACGTGTGAGTCTTTTGGTTTGGGAATATCATCAGACATTGCTTTAGCTTTAGCATCCAATATTCCGATGAACCAAAACTTCAAATTATTTTTTGACAATTGGTTAACACCAATAAGCTTGATGATTGCGCTACGTCAACGAGGAATATTATCCGTTGGGACAATCCGAAGCAATCGTTTGAAGAACTGTGCTCTAAGCAGTGAGAAGGAGCTTCAAAAACGAGGGGGGTTCAAGCGATGTTAAATATGAGGCAACGCACAATTTGATTGCTTGCCGTTGGTATGACAACAAGAGTGTACAACTGGTTTCCAACTATACAGGTAAAAACCCCATGAGTGAGTGCAAGAGATGGTGCCGAAAAGAGAAGAAGTTTATGACAATATCTCGTCCAGGTATAGTTGAATGCTATGACAAAACATATGGGAGGGGTTGATCTTGCTGACATGCTGATAGAATTATACAAAATCAACCACCGCTCAAACAAATGGTATATGCGCATAGTATACAGGTGTATAAATTCTTTTATAGTAAATAGTTGGCTGTTGTATCGAAGAGACCTCAAACATACAGACGGCGAAGTAAAGCATATACCACTAATAAAATTCCAGTTGGACATTGCTAACGAGCTTTTGAACGCAACTCAAACAGCAGTTTTACCAAGGAAAAGGGGTCGCCCAACATCTCTTCTTTCAACGATGGAGTCAACTCCGTCATTACCAGGTTCTATACCATCGGCTCCATCATCACCAGTTCTTTCGACGGCCTCAGAATCAAGCTCCCACAAAAGAGCGTATGTTGCAGAACCTGCCAAATCCACACGATTTGACAATATTGGTCACTGGGTAGAATGGAGAGCAAAAGGTAGATGCAGGCTATGCAACACTGGTTATCCGCGCTCTAAATGTAGCAAATGCAACGTATATTTGTGCTGTAATCCACAAAAAAATTGTTTTGTATCTTTTCATACTTAAATTTCAATAAAAAAAAATACATGTTCTCTTAAAATTTACCACTATTGCCCAATGTTGCCTATAGGCAACATCCTGTAACTGACGAACCAGGATACCAAGGACTTTGAATTTTTTGTCAGTTCATATCTGACTCAAGACTAACATATATCATGCATAAAAAAATTTTTAGACCCGCCCATTTTAATTCGGGCATGAGAGGGTTAAATTGAATACAATCATTATTCTATACATTTCTTTAGATTTCAATAAAACGAATAGAATTCAAGGAAATTAGTACTTGATTTTATTCTATATTCGCCAAATTTTGGACGGGACGAAGTCCGTTGGACCAGCTTTCCGTATAAATATAGGATATGAATTCAATTGAATTCGAAATGTGTTTCACTCAATCTATAATTGAAATTATATAATTGCCTCATATGTTAACGATCGCTTATTGTTTAGAAAAAAAACTTCGCATGGAATCGTGAATGCTCGATATTTATTCAATAAAAAATTTATTTTGGTCAAAACGTAGTTTGACGGTTCTTGATAGTTTTGACGTGGAACTGCTTTCGCATATTGAGGTAAATTATAATCAGTGCCGTAACTAGGAGACTAAGGGCCCCTGTGCGAAACTGAAAAAAGGGCCCTTACCAGAAAGTATATATATTTTAAATATTTTTTTTTTCAAAAAAGGTTGGAAATATTGGAGTTTTCCTCAAAAAGAGGCACAAAAATTGTTTTTGTTGTAAAAATAATTTAAATTCAAATTTGCAAATTATAAACTCTTTTTCAAAAGCTATAACTTTTACAAGCAAAAGTTGTTTCAATTTTACGAAAATTTAAAAACCCGTTTTTGTGATTCAAAAAACATGCCTTACACACAGGGCGGTTCCAGGAATATATTTCGGGGGGAGGTTTCAAAAATATTTATGTACGTTATATATATAAAGGGTAGTTAAATTTTAAAGGCCGATGTTGATTTTGAATAAAACACAAATTATTAAGGAAATTATTGTCATTTCTTTTTATTATGATAATATTGGTATGGTTCAATTATGGATGGAACAAAATATCGGCTAAATGGCCGCCGCGACCTCGGCGGCACATCTCCATCCGATGGTCCAAATTTTCGATGACGCCGAGGCATAAGTGAGGTTCTATGCCGTTAATGTGCCGAATTATCTCATCCTTTAGCTTTTGAATTGTTGCTGGCTTATCGACGTACACCTTTTCTTTCAAATAACCGCAAAGAAAGAAGTCAAATCAAACGGTGTCAAATCACATGATTGGCGGCCAATTGACATCGCCACCACGTGAGATAACACGGCCATTGAATTTGTCGCGCAAAAGAGCCATTGTTTCGTTAGCTATGTGGCAAGTGGCATCGTCCTGTTGAAATCACATATCGTCCACATCCATATCTTCCAATTCGGGCCATAAAAAGTTCGTTATCATCTCACGATAGCGAACACCATTCACAGTTACTATCTGACCGGCCTCATTTTGGAAAAAATACGGCTCAATGATGCCGCCAGCCCATAAACCGCACCAAACAGTCACTCTTTGTGGGTGCATTGGTTTTTAGACAATCACTCTTGGATTATCATTCGCCCAAATGCGGCAATTCTGCTTATTGACGAATCCACTGAGGTGAAAATGTGCCTCATCACTGAAGATGATTTTCTTCGAAAATTTATCATCCACTGTTGCCATTTCTTGCCACCATTCTGACCGTGTAAATGCAAGTCTTTAGGCATAATGTTCATCAACGACCAGCGTGAGAGGTGCAATTGTTGGGCACGACGACGAGTTGAGGTGGACGACTCTTCAGCCACACTATCGCGAACAGCAGCAATATTTTCTGCAGTACGAGCTGTACGAGCATGCACTGGTGTTTTCACATCCCCCTCAGACCTGGTTTGTTCAAATTTTTGCACGATTTTCAGATTGTACGCACATTTGGACGATTAAATTGATCGAAAAAATCACGAAGTGCTCAATATACATTTTGATTTGAAAGCTCATTTTCATAATAACCGTGAATAACTTTAACGGTTCAAATTGAGTTAGTCTGAAATTGAGAAATGTCAAATGAAATCCAGAAAAAAACTTGACATTTAGGTGTGGTTTATATTCAACATCGGCCCTTAAAATTTAACCATCCTTTATATACACTCTAAACTATTTGTTGAAATTTACTATCAAAATGACCGTAAATTTTTGTTAAATTTTCTGTTGTTGCCTAAAATTATTATCTTTTGGTGTCATTTAATGAAAATAATCAGAAATTGTTTATTTTTAAACAGAAAGTTGTGCAAAATTTAAATTTACACAAAAAAGGTTTAAATTACTACACAAAAAATTGTAATGTTAAACTCAAAAAGTGTAAAAATTTAAAATATGACAAAAAATGTGCAAAATTACACGAAAATGTGTAATGGTGAACATGAAATGTGTAATTTCATTCACGGAAGAAGATTTGGTATCACTGAACTAAATCAACTTGATTTGAAATAACAAGTTCAAGGCAAAAAAAAAAAAAACATCAATAGTATAAAAACAAATCAATACAATTATTAGTAAGCCGGAAAGTTTAACTTAAAAGTTTTCTATTTCTATTATTATTTTTTTATTTTCTTCGAAGTGATTACATTATTTCAATTATTTTTTTATAAATTAATTATAAAATTAATTGTAATTTTCTTAAATGAATTAAAGTTAAAAGTGATAATAAGCTACCTGAGTTAACATATGTTTTCACATAACTACAGTTTGAATTTAATACTACTGAATACAAAACTATATTATAAAACAAAAACACATTCTATATCTTACTTATTTCTTACTTTTATTTACGCAAGAGTAATGAAATAGAGCAATGGTACGAAGGAAGGGGCATTTTTTTACACATTTTTTGTTGAAAAATAAACACGAAAAGTTTCAACTTTTACACACAAGTTGCGTAAATCCTTAAACATTTTCTGTGTAATATCCAACAAAAAATGTTTAAAAATGTGCACTATTTAGACACTATTAGTTAGAAAAGCGTTGCCGACGGTTAAAAATAAAAAAAAAAAATAAATAACTGGACATTTCAGCCCTTGAAAGGACTTTGACCTAGCTTCTTATGACCAATTGTGTTGTGCGTGTTATTAAGTTTGTACACAATTGACCGAGAAATGGACCTACAGGCTTAACGCCGACTCCGAACGGCGATGAACGGAATGTTCTTATTCTCAAGAAGCTTTACATGATATTTTTATTACTCTCTGAGGTTTGCCATTGTCTGCAGAGAGGTGGCGGCCGTACAGAAAAATTATTTTAATTCAAATAATTTTCTGTCGCTGCTAGGGTTCGAACCAGTGATGTGATTTAGTAAAAAAAAGAGTTGGCTGTGCCCGTAGGTTTTGACACACCCGTAGGTTTTGACGTGACGAAGTTTCTTGCTGTTGTTGTTAATGTTGATGTTGATGTTGATGCTGATGTTGATGTTGATGTTGATGTTGATGTTGATGTTGATGTTGATGTTGATGTTGATGTTGATGTGGATGTTGATGTTGATGTTGATGCTGATGTTGATGTTGATGTTGATGTTGATGTTGATGTTGATGTTGATGTTGATGTTGATGCTGATGTTGATGTTGATACTGATGTTGATGTTGATGTTGATGTTGATGTTTATGTTGATGCTGATGTTGATGTTGATGTTGATGTTGATGTTATGTTGATGTTGATGTTGATGTTGATGTTGATGTTGATGTTGATGTTGATGTTGATGTTGATGTTGATGTTCATGTTCATGTTCATGTTCATGTTGATGTTGATGTTAATGTTGATGTTGATGCTGATGTTGATGTTGATGTTGATGTTGATGTTGATGTTGATGTTGATGTTGATGCTGATGTTGATGTTGATGTTGATGTTGATGTTGATGTTCATGCTGATGTTGATGTTGATGTTGATGTTATGTTGATGTTGATGTTGATGTTGATGTTGATGTTGATGTTGATGTTGATGTTGATGTTGATGTTGATGTTGATGTTGATGTTGATGTTGATGTTGATGTTGATGTTGATGTTGATGTTGATGTTGATGTTGATATTGATGTTGATGTTGATGTTATGTTGATGTTGATGCTGATGTTGATGTTGATGTTGATGTTGATGTTGATGTTCATGTTCATGTTCATGTTGATGTTGATGTTAACGTTGATGTTGATGTTGATGTTGATGTTGATGTTGATGTTGATGTTGATGTAGATGTTGATATTGGTGTTGGTATTGGTGTTGGTGTTGGTGTTGGTGTTGGTGTTGGTGTTGGAGTTGTTATTGGATTTGGAATTGTTATTGGATTTGGAGTTGGTGCTTTTCGTTTAGCTTTTTTTTTGCTTCCCCATTGGTTGTGCTCTAATTTCAATTAATCCAGCAAAAGTGATGCATATGCGTCACATTAGGCGGTTCCCTGAGGGTTTTCGACACGCCGTCAAATTTTTTTTTTATTTTTGTCATATGCCCGAAGACCTCACCTTTGTTTTCGTTCCTTAAAATTTACTGTTGCACCAGTAGTCACAGAGTTAAAAAGCCATGCAACGTTTTTTCATGGCTGTAGCATTTTTACTGCATTATGTGATTGCATCCCTGAAATCATGACAACAACATTTTTTTTGTAATTTAGTTGTGAAGCGTAATAACACATCCCTGCTGTCGTAAAACAAAATTTACTGTAGCACTCCTCCTGAGTGTGTAATAATTCCTAGCAACGATATTACATTTCTGTTACATAAGCTGCTATATTCACGACCTGACGACGCCGCAATATTTTTTTTATTTTTGTCGTTAAGCCATGTATAAAGACTTTATTTTGCTTTTCAAACTTTTATCGTAGGTTATATACTCATTGAGTAAAAATTCAATGCAACGCCGCTGCATGTATGTTGCGTTATCGATCTTTGAGCGGCCCTCTCAGCGTCCCCATGATGTCAGAAATTTTTTGTCTAATTTTGTTGTGAGGGCTTCCAGTAGGCCTTTATTGGCGTATCGTATTTTTAATCCTAGCACTAATACTCAGCGAGTAATAATTCCATGTAACAAATTTTCAGTTGCGTTGCTTACGCAGCTCCCACTACGTCCCTATGCCGTATTAAATTTTTTTTTTTTTTTTTTTAATATAGTCAAAGAATTAACCTTTATGGTTATACTATTTTTTTAATCATAGCTCTTATACCCAGCGAGTAACAATTCAATGAAACGCAGATGAATTTTTAAAAAATTAATTTTTCAACTTTTTTGGAAACTAGAGCAGTATAACTTCGTAACTTCGTCACGTCAAAATCCCGATCACATCCCGATTTAGACCTGTTTATCTCACCAAAATGACACGAAAAACCCACAAAAAATCCCACCCAAATCTTTATACCAATAACGATTTTTTATGCAATTCTTGAAAAGAAATAAGGATGCCCACCTACTACTGAACACTGCGAGTTCTGACGTCTGTATGATGCTCCAATGTGTAAAGTTTCGCAGTAACATCTCATTGAATGTTCACTTTTGATAAATCATTGAGATGAATGCGCGTACTGCTTTAGCCCCACGGCCGTTGAGAAATAAAATATTCGAATAAAACGAAGCTGAGCAAATATAGTTCATCTCTATTTAGTGAATTTCAGAGTGTTTCTTGTCGAAAAGGTGAATATGAGTAGAATTCTATATTTAATGTTTATTTTTCACAATTCGACGAGCAATCGAATAATATTGAGAAATGGAAAAAATATTTCACGTCATGTCATGCCTGCCCACCTACTGAACAAAACGTTGGCCCACCTTCCGAATAGATTTCCAATAAAAAGTTGTCATTTATAGGATTGAAAATAGTGTTAGGAATTAGTAAAAATAGTTTTCGTGACTCGATAAAATTTTAGAATGCCGTCGCCTTAAAAAAAGTGAAAAGAAGAACGAATATAAATTCTGATGCGATGGCTGCAGCCATCAAAGAAATTCAAGTTTTTTTTTTTTAAAGTTCAGTGAGTCATTGTGAATTATTGATAGAATAAACTTTTTATAAACTCTCAAAAATTAGTGTTTTTACTTCATTTTCTAATTTTTTTCAACGATTTGTTTAAGATGTTCAGTAGCTGGGCCGATTGTTTTCAGCGGTCGATTTCGAGACTTTTGTTAGATAGCCAAAATAATATTTTTTAAAAATTTTAAATTCTGATTAAAATTCTTGTTAGTTATTGAACTTAGCTTCCAAATGAAACCAAGATCTCTGAAAATTTTAAGCCAAAGGTATAGCCTCCAAACAAAACGTGTTTAGTGGATGGGCATCCTCCCCTACATTTTTTAACATTATAATAATTTTATAGTTTAATAATGTACATTATAAAGTTCTTCACTAAATATAACAAATTTTCCACAGAAAAAAAAAATATCTAAAGTTAAACACTGTGTTTTTTATAAAAACTCTCTTAAGTGCTTGAAGTAATCGTAAATTTCTTTTGTTGCATGAAAATTAAACTGCAACAAAATTTTTGTTATTAAATGAGGATCTTGTTTTCATTTACTGTAATCCTCTTGAATATACATATCCCTTTATTACATATTTAGAATCAATGAAATACCAATTAAACGAAAAAATTTTGAAAGATTACAAAAACGTGATACCAACCAGTTTTGCTAAGAATTTACACTTTAAAAAATTATGACACAGTAGAAAATTCCACCTAAGCATCCGAAATCCCACACGTTCTCAAATAGGCCAAATATCCCTAAATGAGCCCAAAATCCCACCAAATCACATCACTGGTTCGAACCTGGGTCTCCAGGTTCTTTAACATAGCGGCCACGCACTTTAACCAACTACGCCACGGACGCCACGTACGCCGTTGCCGACGATTATCGTCGTAAAATTCAACAGAAATCGTTTAGAGTGTACATTAGAGCGGGGTAATTTTTTTTTCAAAAAATCGTAGGCGTGGATAATATTCTACGGAGCAAATTCAACTTTGCTCAAGAAACCGTTAGTCTAAAATCTATTTCGAGCCACTGGTTTTTCAAAAGAAGGTCATAATTTGTGTTTTGCTGCAATATGTGAAAAAATTATTCCACTTATTGGAAAAACCTTTGCTACGAAAAAAATAGCCATCCACATTTCACTCCATATTCACTCCATATGATTGTGTGGTGCTCAGGATTATTTTTTTGTGTTAAATACCACAAGCTGACGCTGGGGAGAAGATAATTATAATAATAAAAGTTTATTTGACCCGAATACAAATCTAAAAGACCAACATAAAGCCAACATCAAAATAAATAAAAACTACAAAAACCGGAATTTTTCTCCATTACTGTATAAAAAGGAATTTTACGTCTACACTTCCGATACTATCGAAACTGTGGGGGTTTTAAATTAAAACTGTGCGTTGTAAGGATATATTTTATCCAAAAAATGCGGTGTTTTTGTGATTTCAGGTTAAGATTGTATGTGTGACTGTTTACAGCTACAGGCGCGATATCGCAAAAACAAACAAAAACTGGAACAGAATTCAGTATTTTAGCAATACGTGTAGAAACAGCTACAAACTTTTACAGCATAGGGGTGTGAATATTTAAGGTAAATTATAAAAAACCAATGTTTTTCTTTTTGGTACTCTTAGCCCACATAATAAACATCAGTGCATCACATTTGAATACAGGTTCTTTTAGAATTTCGGGGGGGGGGGGGGGGGGGCTTGAACCCCCAAAACCCCCCTGGATCCACGCCTGCTAACGCATGGTCCAATAAGTTTCGAGACTAACTACTAGGTGGCACCTTTAACGAAATATCGATATAATATTTCGATAGTTCCAACCTTCAAACAATACGTGTAAAAATCACCATGAGAATTCTAACGTTTAGTTCAGAAGTTGCAGTGATTTATGTGACGCTAATGTTGATATTTTAAAAATAATGGATTCAAAGCAATTCCGTGTGGTGATTTATCACTGTTTTTTGATGGGAAAAAATACCGTCCAAGCTGAGTAATGGCTTCGAAAGTGTTATTCGGACTCTGCTCCGTCAAAAGCAACCATTTGCCGATGGTATGCTGAGTTTAATCTTGCTCGTACAGACACAAATGATGCTGAAAGTTCAGGACGCCCAAATGAGGCACTTGTTCTACAAAACATAAAAAAGTACACAAAATGGTATTGGCCGACCGTAAAGTGAAGGTACGTGATCTAGCTGGGGCTCTGAAGACATCGAAAGGCAGTCAGGGAACAATATTACAGGAACATTTGCCGATGAGAAAGCTGCTTTCCAAATGGGTGCCACGTTTTCTCGCACCGGTCCAAAAACAACAACGTGGCGATGATTCGGAGAGCTGTTTGGCACTATTTACAAAGAATAAACATGAATGTTTGCGTCGGTTTGTGACAACGGATGAAACATGGATCCACCATGACACACCGGAATCAAAACGGTCGTCAGCTGAGTGGAGAGCAACCGATGAAAGCAGGCCAAAGCGACCAAAAACGCAACAGTCGGCTGGAAAGGTTATGGCATCTGTATTTTGCGGCGCATAGAATTTTGTTCATCGACTATCTCGAAAAGGAAAAAAATTAACTACGGTGATTATTATATAGCGTTTCAAGAAGAAGAATAAAATTATTTTTCACCAAGACAATGCAACGTGTCACAAATCGATGAAAATGATGGCGAAAATCGACGAATTGGGCTTCGAATTGCTTCCTCGTCCTCCATTCGCCATCCAAATTCACCAGATTTGGCCTCCAGCGACTACTGGCTCTTTGCTGACCTCAAAAAAATGCTTGCCGGCAAGAGATTTGGGTCCAATGAAGAGGTGATGGCTGAAACGAAAGCGTGTTTTGAGGCGAAGCACAAATCGTTCTACAAAACCGGTATTGAAAAGTTAGAGAAGTGGTGGAATGAATGTATTGAACTTAAAGGAACCTATGTTGATGAATAAGGAAGAAAATTTGCAAAAAAATGTTTTTTATTACTTAGTCACGGGACTTATTGAACCACAAAAACAAGGAAAGGGTTAAAAATATGACCGTGCAATGTCGGGTATTATCTGCCAGCCACATAGCAAGAGGATACAATTAAAACTAACAAATCAGGCAGCAAATCCCTAATTGTCCTAATTAAGAGAGCGATATTTTTTTTAAAAGAACTATAGATTAAATACAAGTTTTAATAAGCAATATTGAATTTATCATAGAATACACAACAACAACAACAAAATGAATAAAGTACAAAGTTTATAAGGAAACGCATTTGTTGCTTCGCTCCTAATGTTTTGCGTGACCTATTTTTCTATGCTTGCAGGGCTGTAACATATTTCATCAAAAAAAGAACATTTCATTAACTCGCCATCAAAACCTCGATCATTACTAGAGCCAAGTCCAATTACAATCCATTGCCACATGCCAACGGTCAGCCACCGTTGTGTGTGTTTCTATTTGTTAATGTGCGACTTTGTGGGGTCGCGACAGCACAGTAAATTAATGCAAATGGAGCAATTATGCTGGCGGCTCATTCAATGGATGGTAACAAAGCAGCTTCAACAGCATTAGCCACAGCATCACCAACATCATGCTTCCAACTGAATAAATCAAGACTCACCGTTGCCGCCAGACTACAGGCAGTTGGCGTCATTTTTTCGTTCTTTTCTTTGCTTGTGAGGCACGAACATGCATCATCCTGCATCCTCATGCTACATTTCGCAACAAAAATCTAAGGTATATGTGCTTCTCTGCCTGACTTCCTGTTCTCATGGACGCCATTTTTTTATACTCTCTTTTTTTCTGCAGCCATTATTTATAAGGGAAAGCAACAGAAGGCAAGGCAAAGCAATAGCGTAAGGCTCATGAAGAAGAAAGATACTTAAAAATATTTAAAACCGAAAAGCAAGCAACAAACCAAACAAATAAAATCATATAGAAAGAACACAGAACCGGAAGAGACGCCATAGCATAGTATAGCGCCCAAAGGATATCATGCTAGCGTTTGTTGTTGCCTAGTTATGCTGTGTGTGGTAAAATAAAAATAAAATAAATAAATGTTATGGCGCCCAGAAGAGAGAAATGTGAATGGACTTGGGTTGGGTGCAATGCCAGCTCAGTTCACCAAATCTGCAACGGCTGAAGCATACCTAGAGTACATTTAGACAAATGGTATTCCTTATGCCTCGTTGTGTAAGTGAGTCGAATGGAGTGAGCTCCACTTCGAAGTAATAAAAAAAATAATAGCCACTATTAGGAAAATGCGGCCACATGCGTTCCTATTATTTGAATTCCGAAAATATTGACTGATTTGAACAGTGATGCAAGCATACGACACACTAGTTTGCTAGTAAAGTTTTCCTGTAGTTAGTATTAAAAATAAAATAATAACATTTTGTAGCCCTTTTCTGGGTTTTGTCCAAAATATATACATGCATATGTATGGTATGTATAAATATCTTATATTAAGAATGAAGCAGTGGGTATTTTATGGCCATAGCTCCTAAGTAGTTCATGCCAACTTAGTTGCTAGAATTGTTTGTTTTCTAAGCCATAATTTTTATAGCGGTTAAAGATAACGCTTTCACATACAAACCTAGTCAAGGATATGTCATGTGTTATGATGTGTAGACAGCCTGTTTATGCAAATCTAACATTAACATATCGAAGATTGTGTTGCTTCTGAAGCTTCTGATATATGGCTGTTGGCTCTAGGGTGAGAAAACTAAGATAACATTTTATAAATATTTTTTCCAGACATATCAAGTTAAGCTTCCTTTCAGCTATTGAAGATAGCAAGCAGTGCATTTTTTTTTTCTCTTCTGCAGGTTTGCTGAAAGAACAATAGAAATATTACAAACACAAATTTGTAAAAAATAAGAGGTTGCTTGAAAGAATATTAGAAATACAAACATCCATTCACAAGGCGCTCAGGAATGAATGGCAGAAACTGAAACACTAAATTAAGCATCAGTGCAGAGAAAATCCACCTTCATCAAAATACAGTCGCTTAAAGGTTATTTTTTTGATTTTATATATAGGATGGGTCATTTTCTTTCGTTTTTAACCCTATATATGGCGATGCGACAGTAATGTTACAATCCCTAATATTGACTAAAGTATCACTATTTTTGTTACTTGTAGTCATATTTGTTATTGCAACACAACTGACACAAGCTGTGCATTAGAGTGGCCGCACGTTGTTTGGGTTTTTTTTTTCAATATCCAAGTGTTAAACGGGGTCAATTTGGTGCCAAAGTAAAGTTCCCAAAATTTCATTCAGATTGAATGGCCGCAACCCGCCGCCATTTGGGCCTATAACATAGTTGGACCGTTTTTTGGCTTATTTCTTCCATTAAATCTATACAAATGGAAAAACATCATTAGAATGTACAAAACATTTGTCAGTTGTGATAATACAAAAATTTTGATTACACAGCCCGACAGACGTTTTGGTGCCGGAGATTTCAGCTGATTATAGACAAGTTTGGTTTCTTGATTTCAAATATGGACTCCGTTTTTCTCCATCAGCTCGAGTTATAGGCAAAAACATGAAAATTAGTTCTTTTTCTGATAATTTTACTATATCTATTACATTGATCTACCGATTTGTATTACGATGACGAATTTCAATGAAGAAATATTAGACCTTTCAATTTTTGCACATAAAATTACAATATCTTTGACAGTTTTGAAGATATCGACATTCAAAGTGGAAAAAATGTCAAAATTTTACATAGGCTGCGCTTTTAAAACCCTGTATCTTTAATATTTTTCAACGGATTTGCAAAAACTTTTTTTTTACTTGAAAGAAAATTTCTTCAATTTTAATAAACATTTTATTTTTTTTATTATCTTACATTCTTTCAAATAAATTAAAACAAAGAAACATTTTTTAAAATTAATTTTGTGAAATTTCAAGTTCAATGGATAAGGTTTTTTTTGATAAGGTTAGCATCATTTACGACTTGAAAAATTTCTCTTCAGTGACTTTCTGGAATGAAAGGCATTAGGACCATCTCGCTTAAGACTCCAATAATAGTCTGCCATCATATATTAGTCCCATATTCCTTGGTACCGGTCTTCCATTATTTTCATGTCCTGATGGAAACGCTCACCTTGTTCATCACTAGTGTTTCCTAAATTCTCAGGGAAGTGAGATAAATGGCTGTGTAGATAGTGAATCTTAATGCTCATATTATATCCAAGATCCCTAAAATTGTCTAGCATGTTGCTGGGTAGTTGCTCAAAATTACTTGCTTTGCAATTGCCTAAAAATTTTTTGACAATTTATTGAAATGGCACCCATGTCTTTCGCTCAAGGTTAGTCATCGAGGTTTTAAAATTAGGGTCTTTCATTAGCTGCCTTATCTGCGGACCATCCATTACACCAGCTTTAAGCTTTTCTAAACTTATTCCCGGCATTTTTCTACTTATGTAAGCAAAACATCAATTGCTTATCAAAAAACCGTATCAACTGTACTTGAATTTTAATAAAATTAATTAAAAAAATATTTCTTTTTTTTAATTTCTTTGAAAAAATGTAAGATAATAAAAAAAAAAAAAATGCTTATTAAAATTCGAGAGATTTTCTATCAAGTAAAAAAAAAAGTTTTTGCAAATCCGTTGAAAAATGTTGTGACATTTTTTCCACTTTGAACGTCCATATCTTCAAAACTGTCAAAGATATTGTAATTTTATGTGCAAAAATTGAAAGGTCTAATATTTCTTTATTGAAATTCGTCATCGTAATACAAATTGGCAAATCAGTGTAATAACTAGATATAGCAAAATTATCAGAAAAAGAACTGATTTTCATGTTTTTGTCTATAACTCAAAAACTCGAGCTGATGGAGAAAAACGGAGTCCATATTTGAAGTCAGCAGCCAAAATGCATTCAGGATTGACTATCGAGAACTCTGCACCTTTTATAGAGTGTCATTTTGTAACAGGCCCGTTACAGGGGAGGGTTTGGATTAAAAAAAAAATATCGATAGGTTTTGATATCGATAAAGAAAAGGTATTTTTATTATAATTACCAGAAAGATGGGAAAAATCAGTGGCTAGAAATGGACAATACTTTGAAAAATGAATTTGTAACAAATTTTTCACAATAAAGCGACAAACTTGAAAAAAAACCACTTTAAAACTTTTTTGTACACCAAATACATAAAACAAAAATTAATTTACTTTATTTTTGTTTATTTTATATATTTATATTAAGTCTTCTTATTTTTTTTTTTTTTTTTTTTTTGTTAATTTTAATAACACAGCGTCGCCTGTGACACTGCAATCCCTATGTATGCTTAAGGAAGCACACCTATTTAACATAAAAAACGTGTGTTCTATAATTTCAAAACTGTCGTTTGTTGAGCTCAATGTGTTTCGGCTATATATCTTGCTTATCGTTGCACTGTCATTTTGGAATACAGAAAGACGCTAAAAAAATAAAATTTTCAAGACAAACTTCTAAAATGACGATAATTAAGCATCTTATATTATTATTTTAATAATTTACTTGCAAACTTATATCGGTTTAAAATTCTATATAAAAATAATCACGATTAGAATAACGACATTTTCTTGTATTTCCTGATTTTTGTAAAGGCCACAATGAAAAGGTTAGAAAATTTTATTTAAAAAGTTGTTATTATCATTCGGTAAAATTACCAAGAGGTTGTGATCCTGCGCTTCCAAAACAGTGCTAAAAAATATGCAAAACTTGCAATAAGCTGCATTTTCCAATTTGGAGTAAACCAACCAATGCCAACGGTTCAACCAAGAATGCTTAAATCGGAGTTTGCGAGAACCGCTGGCAGGAAAATTTAAACTTGGTGGAGGCACATAAATGCTTTGGAAACTTTTAAGGCGGTTTGAATCAAAAATATTGCTCATCAACTTGGAAATATCGTTATTTGGACATTGATATACTCTCGAAGTCGAAGGCAGTTCTGATGAATCAAATGATATTTCTGGAACAATTTCTACAATCATACACACAAACTTAGAGTTATAAACATTAAAAGTAAAATATTAATACCGCAACTTGTACTACCGTTTCCACATAGCTGTCAACATTAAAGCTTTCTACAACTGCAGGTTACAAAGGAAGTTCTGAAGACTTTTCAGATTCCAAAGTTTCTTGAACGTTTTCTGCAATACAGATGAAATATAATATTTTTCAGATTTTGTCGGTTCTCCATCAAGCAAAAAGTAAATCTATTAATATTCAATCAATGCAAACACGCTACAAAAAAAAAAAAAAAAAAAAACAGCTTTAAAACATTCAGAAATATTCGGAAACTTTTTAACACATTTACGTTTAACACATTTAACACAAGAACGGTTTTGATAAAGGAAACCGTTCTAGCCTTTTTTACTTCTGGTTTCTGCTCATGCTAGACTCATTTTTGTAGTTTTGGCACAGTAAAATTAACAATAGAAACTCTTAAACTTATCTAACGAAACTCAATCAAAATTTCACCACTTTCACGTAACACCTGTTAACGCAATAAATTCTTAAATTACTGGTGGTAGACAAAGTTCAATTAAATGCATCGAACTTTTTCGATACTTAAGCATTTTGATGTTTTCGCTATTGCTGTTTACACTTGCAGTTTGCACTGTATTCGCAAATTGGCAAAGTTATATTAATGCTAATATATTATTTTTTTTTATACTTTTTGGACCATAACGGGGGGGTTTTAACCCTAAAAATCCCCCCCTTGTCTACGGGCCTGTTATGTAACTCAGTGTTTTCAACACAAGTTAACAAAAATCGGTTTTGAGAATGTATTTTGCCATCATTAGTTGACTAAATCGTGGAAGAGGAGGGTAGGGAGACGCATTTTCTGGCGAATGAAAAGAGAAGCAAAAAAGCGTGAGTGCAAGAAATTGATATGTATCATCGCACAGGTGAGGTGAATGAGATCCGAAAATTTTTCGGAAAAATATGACTATTGGCCGATGGTTTCAAGACTAGGGTCCTCTTCCCGCAAGGATGAAAACGGCAGTCTAGCGACAGATTGCCAGAGTACACTGATGATGTGGAGGGAACACTTCTAAAGGCTTCTGAATGGCGATGACGACAACAATCCTGCCAATAGAGCTGATATCTCGGAAACCCCAGTTGTTGACGACATCGTTGAAGTCCCGCTGCCCGACCATAGTGAAATGTTGGAAGCTATAGCTCGGCTTGAAAACAACAAAGCCGCAGGAGCCGATGACTTACTACTGAGCTCTTCAAAAATGGAGGCGAAGCTCTATTTAAATGTATTCATGAGCAGAATATGGTCGGAAGAATGTATTCCAAACGATTGAAACTTCCGTGTGCTCTGCCCAATCCACAAGAAAGGCGGTCCCACCATTTGTGCCAACTACCGTGGGATATATATATAAATATATATATATACTTGCGACCACTGGTGCGCGTTGCTGCACCCATCAACTATAAAAATAATAATTGGCGCTGACCGCTAAACGCCGCACAGTGATGCGAAAGGGCATGCTAGCCGGAAAAAAGTCGAAATCGAATTTTTACATTTCACATATTTAAAACTGTTACATAATATCCATTGATCTCAGGAATAAATTTTTTTTATTTACCTGCGCTTTCTACAAAAAATGCAAAAATTCTTGAAAGTTGACCCAAAAAGTGATTTTTTTAAATTTTTGCTTATGAGTTTTCTAGTTATACTTAATTTTTTTTTTAATATTTCCCAGTACCCAAAAGTGTTGAAAATCAGCATACTTTATGAAAAAAATAAGATCTTTCAAAATAAAATATCCTCAATTACCTATCTTTTAAAATGTTAGCGCTATAAAACGGTATTTATCGATATAACTGCGTAAAAAATGAACATTTGGTGAAATGATTTGGGAAATAAAAAAAGGACCATTTTGTATTTTCAAAAATGTATTTTTTATTTAACCATTATTATGTCTACTCTGAGTTCTTTAAGTGCCAAGGTGCGCAAATGGCCAGTTGCCTTGTTTTTTAACCTGTTTGATGGTTCTAAAAATTCATGTATAAACTAGGACCTTACCGTTTAGTATGAAATGTATTGAATTTGAGGTCGACTAGACTGTATATGGTGTTTAAATATTCTCAACACATTACAAAATACTTTTACACTGAAAAAAAAAATTTGTAATATATTTTAAATAAAAAAAAATATTTTAGCTGAGATTTTTTTTTTAAAAAAACGCAAAAGTTGATAAAATATTTTGTAAAATTAAAAAAAGGACCATTTTATATTTGCAAAAATATATTTTTTTTTACCATTATTATGTCTTATTTAAGCTCTAAAAGTGCCAAGGTACGCAAATGGCCGGTTTCCGTGTTTTATTACCTGTTTGATGGTCATAAAAATGCTATTTATTTACATTTCAAAACCAGGTTTCAACTGTTTTTTATAAGTGTGATAAGTCGATAGCCTAAGCTTCTAGTGCTTTTAATATTCATTGTTAATTTAATTTATAACAAGTAAGCAATGATCTTCGACTGGGCCGAAATTAAAATAGCCCCACGACCGAACCAAAGTATATTCAAAGTCAGTTTGTATGGGAGGTAGGCGTGGTTTTCACCCGATTTCGTTGAATTTCATACTCAGAGTGCATATTAAATATCGAAGCTCATACGCAAAATTTCAAGTCCATCTATTAATTTTTGTGGAATGCTAAGACATTTTACCTTTTTAATAAAGTCACTTTGTATGGGCGAGGTAGGCGTGGTTTTCATCCGATTTGATTCATTTTCCAACTTGACCTAAATTTTTCAGAGAAAAGTTTATATATCGAAATATTTCATAGCTTTTCTCATTTCTTAGTTATGGACCAAAATATAGTCCACAGGAATGGCAGCTACCATGCCCACTTGTTCAATCCCGCCGAAATTTTTTCCACTTTTTCTAAATTACATACACGACATCTACGTTTAATTTTGTTACTGTAGCTTATCTGATTTCTAAGATATAGCGAAAAATGTGATTAAGCTGTATGGAAGCTGCCACGCCCACTTGTTCAATCGCACCGAAATTTTTTTACTTTTTGCAAATTATATACAAAACATCTACGTTTAATTTTGTTATCGTAGCTTAACTCATTTCTAAGCTAAAGCGAAAAATGTGATTAAGTTGTATGGCAGCTGCCACGCCCACTTGCTCAATCACGCTGAAATTTTTTTAAATTTTTTAAAATTACATACAAGACTTCTACGTTTAATTTTGTTACTGTAGCTCAATTCAGTGGCGACCAGTCCGGAACTGTGATGAGTTCAACTGGTAGTAGCTTGCTACGAGGTCTGACCAAGGACTTGAAAACTGGTACCACGGGTAGTCGGCGGCCCCTGGCTTTGCCAGGCTGACTTACTGGGCTGGCCCTTCGGGGAGCATCGTGGTGGCTGTGGTTTACCACCTATATCGCGGGTAGAGCAATCCTGCTCAGTGTGGAGTTGCATTCTCAACTCGGGTGCTGTACCCCTTAGTACGGAAGAGGTGTTAGATAGGCCTCCACCCAAACCAAGGGTTGCGAAATGTCATCACAACATGGAGCTAAATTGGTACCTTTGAACCCTCAAAGGGGCGTTGGCCTATGCAATGATTCGGTCCCATGCTATGGAGCAACGTGGAATTAAGCCTATACGGCAGGTGTCCACGTTAAACACATTAGGAATTTCTGTAGCTCAACTCATTTCTAAGATATAGCGAAAAATGTGATTATGCTGTATGGCAGCTGCCACGCCCACTTCTCCAATCGCGCCAAAATGTTCTTCACTTTTTGGAAATCACATAAAAAAATCTACGTTGGATTTTGTTGTCGTAGCTTATCTAATTTCTAAGATATAGCGCAAATTATGTTTCAGTTGTATGGCAGCTCCCACGCCCCCTTGTCCAAAATTTCTGAATTAGGTTTTTTGTACTTTCTTATACCTAAAACATCGAAAACTACCAAAAAAATTCACAAAATATTATTTTCCGCCTAACTTGTATGAATCGCATCACGTGCGCCGTTCATTGTGTTCAGCGTATATTCTTAGAGTTTTGTCGTTGTTTGCAAGCGCCCTATCAAGAAGAGGCAGAATAAAGTGAAATGTGAGCGGAAAATTGCAATAAAAAAATTTGTATGTATCTTGGTTGCGAGCGTTTAGCGCGAGTGGCTTGCGAAAGCTTTATAATTTTCTGACTTTAATTTTTTTGTTAACAGACGCTCTATTAAGAAGAGACAGAAGAGAGCGAAATGTGAGCATAGTTTTGGTCTGAGTTTGATAACGTTGTTCTCATGGTCTGTTAAGAAAAGAAAAAGCAACATAACAACAACCGTTATATGCAATTATATGCAAACTTTAATAAGCTATAACTTAAAAAATATAAATTTTTAAGACATAAAAAGTCCAGTTTGCACATCTACAGGTCTAAACCTACCAAGAAATACTAAATTTATTAAGATTGGACTTGACTTAAAAAGCCTTACACAGGACAAAATTTGGGTTTGCGTAATATAAATAAGATAAACTGGCCATTTCAGCCCTTGCAAAGACTTTGACCGAACTGGTTATGATCAAATGGTGGTGTGCGTGTTATTAAATGTTTGTACACAATTGATCGAGAACTGGACCTACTTGTTTTATGCCGACTCCGAACGGCTAATGTGCATATTCTCTGCCATTGTCTGCAGAGAGGTGACGGCCGAACAGAAAAATTAATTCAAATAAAAAAATTTTCTGTGTCAGTTGGACTTGAACCAGGGTTTTCTGGCGTATGGGTCACGCACTTTACCCACTGCACCACGGTCGCCACCGTGGAATAAGCTTTCTTAATATCGCATATAAGATCCTGTCGAGCGTATTTTGTGAATGACTGAAGCCCATCGTAAACCAGCTGAATGGAACTTATCAATGTGGCTTCAGATCTGGCAAATCCAACATAGATCCACAAAGGATCTCGGCTGGGTTCGCAGTAGCGCATTCTGTCACTCCAATTTTCCCAGACCGTGTTGATGATTCCGGGCTGTAGCTCACGGATTGCTTTTATGATATAGGCCTTAACCCTCTAATGCATGATTTTTGCGTGCGAAACGCTTACTTTTACAATTACAACTGACAATAATTGGCGTCCGTGGCGTAGTTGGTTAAAGTGCGTGGCCGCTATGTCAACGAACCTGAAAACCCGGGTTCGAATACCAGCAGCCACAGAAAATTATTTGAATTAAAATGAGTTTTCTGTATGGCCGCCATCTCTCTGCTGACAATGGCAAACCTCAGAGTGTAATCAAAATGCCATGTAAAGCTTCTTGAGAATAAAAACATTTCGTTCATCGCCGTTCGGAGTCGGCGTTAAACCTGTAGGTCCGTTTCTCGGTCAATTGTGTACAAACTTAAAAACACGCACAACACAATTGATCATAGGAAGCTAGGTCAAAGTCCTTTCAAGGGCTGAAATGACCAGTTATTTATTTATTTTTTTTTTATTGACAATAATTACAAAATGCGTTAAGCTAGAAAAAATTTCCGTTACAAAAATGTTACCCGAAGTGCATAGAACCGATATATAATCTATGATTTGACTTCTGAATTTGGAAAAAAGGTTTTCAGTTCTAGATTTTAATACAAACGTAAGTGTGCCTAAAGGCATTGTTATAGAGTGGATGTTTAAGTGCTTGAATCGTTTCCGGATTGTTGGCATAACATCGGTCCTTCACTGCTCCCCACAAAGAAAAAGTCGAAAGGGGTCAAATCGCAGCTCTGAGGCGGTGATTTTATATCGCCAAGACGGCACATAACACGATATGGGCACCATATGATATGGGCTGTGTGGCATGGCGCGCTATCGTACATGAATCAGAGGTCGTCCAAATTCATGTTTCCAATTTCAGTAAAAAAAAAATTCGGTTAACATGGCTCTACAACAGAGAAGGGCACGAACCTCAAATTTGAGGAATGACGTAACATTTCTGTATACACATACAGCAGTCAGCGTTGATCAGCAGATATCAGTATGCTTCAAGCAGGCAACATTGCGGTCATCTGTTTCGCTTTTTTATATGATTTTTTTAGCATTCAGTGTAACAAGTTGAGTGCGACACATATACATTGACATATTGTCGGTGTGTGGTGTGCCCATCTCTGCTCTATAACGCCCACCGTTGACGGAAATGTTGTTCCCACACAGAAAAAAAAGAGTAGAACTTTTACCTAAAAATGTAGTCAATTCAGCTAAAGTAATCCGGTGATTTTCAGTCAACGAATTTGATTAGGTGCGCTACCAATTTCTAAATGTTAATTATATGCAATTATATTGGGTAGTTTAACTGCGAGAGTAGCTAAAAAAACCTAAATATTTAGGTGTACCTTCAACCATAAAATAGATAAGACACATAATTTATTAGAAGAATAAGCTAATTTTTTTTAAACTATGACCACTTCAGATTAGGTAAGCCACCTACTAAGTGTAGAAAAATCATCTAATTATTTAGATAGAATTCCCACTTAAGAGTGGGAATGCCGTGCAAAAAATATGCAAAAAATATGTTTTTTGTTTTGCAATTTCTATTTTGAAGTGAAACTTTCCTTAGGTGGCTCTTTACTTCATTTCGTCACATGATAGAGAAGAAAGATTTGTTTTGTAGTAGATAGAATGAGAGAGATATATACATTGTATAAATGACTGAAAAATTTCTTTGCCACCGCTGAGATTCGAACCTGTGATCTCAAGATTTCAACAACCAACGCCTTAGCTATTGAGCTAAATTTCCAATATAGGAATTTACGCTACATACCAAATTATCAAATTGCTGTAGATGCCCATAATTTCAGAGTTGTGGACCTCATATTTTTATATACATTTTGTTCACAATTTATCAAACGGCGTAACAGCACAGCGGTAAAGCGTTTGACTATAACGCAAGCGGCCCGAGTTCAATTCTCGCGTTAGACTTTAATTTTTGTAAAATTTTCTCACTTTGTTTTTATTTATGTTTTTTATAGGAGAGCGCTGTGCTCCTATAAAATTCAAATACGGGGAAAAAACAAGTTGTAAGGAAAGCATTTGATTTATCCACGTAAATATTTATATAAAATTTATACTGAGGCGTGGATAATGCTAATATGCGTTATTTCCCTAGTGTACGAACAAATCGACAACTTGCATTAGGTAAAATAACTAGAAGAATTAGATGATGTAATAAGCAAAATTTTAGTTGAATTAACTAATTGTAATTAGGTGAATTACCTAATGCATGATTGTTAAATTAACTGTGTAAGTAGAAAAGTTGTTGAAAAGATTAGGTGAAATAGAAACTTTCACATTAGCTAAACTAGTTTAGGTAATAAATCAATTCTTTTATTTTCTGTGCAGCCTTATTTTCGAATAAAAATAGTTTAATGGTTCTACCACTCCACAATCCGCACCAAACTGTCACTCTCTGTGGATGCATCGGCTTCTCGACAATAACGTGTGGGTTTTCCGACCCATAAATGCGACAATTTTGTTTGTTAACGTAGCTGCCGAGATGAACATGCGCCTCATCAGAAAAGATGATTTTTCGCCCAAAGCCGTTGTCCAACTCAAGCTGATCTATGGCCCAAACTGCGAAGCGATAACGAAGGGGATGGTCATGTGCCTCAGTCAATTGGACCTTGTAAGCGAATACACCGAGATCTTTGTGCAGAATTGTCCTCACGCTAGTGCGTGAAATCTTGAGCTCTTGAGATCGATGGCGAGTTGATGTTCGTGAATTGAGTCTCACACTCTCGGCTACAGCCACCACATTCTCGTCTGTGCGTACCGTACGACGACGGGGACCGTGAGTGTTGTCCACTAGTATACCATTCTTACGAACTTATTGCTCAAACTTGCGTACAGCAGGCGCGGTGGGTGCTTCATTTCGGCCAAAACTTATTTTTAAAGACTGTTTGAGCTACACAGCACTCACTTTGGAAATAAGTTTCCAATATTTCCCACCGTTTTTTAAGAGTAAAGCGACTCAGTTCTTTCCACGGAGGTATGATACTGTCAATATTTCGAGCGGGCAACAGCTGTCAATGTTAAAATAACCTTTGATTTAAAAAGGAACCACTAGATGACCCATCCTTTAAATTGATAAATTATTTAAAAGTATTGTTTGTATAGTAATTTTTTTCTGGGTGTTAGTGTGAAAAAAAAATTTGAAATTATGTATTGGAAAATATATTCGACACAAACTTAAATGTTAAAATATTACATTTGTTGATTTGCAAATATTTTTCATTCTATTTGACTTCTTCAAAACCCCAAAAATTTCGAGTTTAACATTTGAAGTTTGACTGAAAAGTTGAAATAAAAAACTTTTCTCATATTAGCCAGAAGTAACTAAACAAAAGCAAGAGGACTGACACTTTTTTTTTTTATAATGAATATGAAAAATTCTCCCACAAGCTATTCTCTTACTAGCAAACAAATTAACAAAAAAAAAAAAAAATTCTACACCCACCAAGAGCACCAATTCAGCTAACTTTATTGTCTAAGCAGCTTTAAGATAAGGAGCGAGAAGAGTTGTTTGTTTGATGGCGAATACTCAGAGTCTGCTACGTAAGTGTGCTGTTGTTGGAAAAAGTGTAAAAGTGAACATTGCGAAATATATCATACGCACCTATGTATTTGTTTCCAACACCAATACCAACAGCAACACCATCCGCAACAACAACAAAATCAATGCACATGTCCCTGCTACTTGCTGCTGATGCTGGCTAGTCGCTTCTGTGCGCCTGATGAAAAATTGAATTTCTTTTGAACACATAGAAAGCTTACACGCACACAAGTGCCGTAAGCATCCTTGTAAGGATATCTATAGACACAAACAATGGTCTCTACACATGTGTGAAAACTATCAGTGTATGATATAAAGAGTATTTTTCCGACAATTGTGTGAATCTATTGAAATGTAATGAAAATTAAATAAAAACATGTTTAATTAATTTTTGAAATTTCCAAAATAATTGCTTAAACAAATTATACATTAGACAACAAGCATAGAGGACTAGAGTAATAGAGTAATAAAGAAAATAAATACTTTTTTAGTTGCTCTACCACCAAGAATTAATTTAATTTGACCTGCAAGAAGGCTATGAATGGATTTTTATTTACCACGGATTTCTTCTAATTTAGCAGTCAAATGCAATCAATCTACCGCATAAATGCTAATGACTTAGCTCCCTTCGCTTTATTTAGCTCAACGGCAGGATATTTTCTTGCTTATTCAAGCGTTTTAAAATAACGAGCTCATTGTTTTTGAATATTGATTGGATATTAATTAAAATTCAACCACATCTTAGAGGCTGTTGTAAAAAGCCGGGAGAATGAAATGCTTCAATGCTGTAAAGTGCAAAAGGCTTCAATTTCACAAAATTATAAATTCTAACAACCGTATTTATCAGATTATTTTATTATTTATTATTATTATTATAATTATTTATTATTTCTCAATTTCAGATGAACTCAATTTGAACCATGGAAAGATACACAATCGAGCTACGCGTTAAAGTTATTCAGGCTTATTATGAAAATGGGCTTTCAAGTCAAAATGCATATCGTGCACTTCGTGATTTTTTTCGGTCATTTTAATCGTCCAAATGTGCGTACAATCGGAAAAATCGTGCAAAACTTTGAGCAAACTGGATCTGTAGGAGATGTGAAAACACCAGTGCATGCTCGTACAGCTTGTACTGCAGAAAATATTGCTGCTGTACGCGATAGTGTGGCTGAAGAGCCGTCCACGTCAACTCGTTGTCGTGCCCAACAATTGCACCTCTCACGCTCGTCGTTGATGAACATTATGCATAAAGACTTGCATTTACACGCTTACAAGGTATAATTGACTCAAGAACTAAAGCCTCTTGACCATTTCAAGCGTCGTCAATGGTCAGAATGGTGGCAAGAAATGGCAACAGTGGATGATCAATTTTCGAAGAAAATCCTCTTCAGTGATGAGGCACATTTTCACCTCAGTGGATTCGTCAATAAGCAGCATTGCCGCATTTGGGCGAATGATAATCCAAGAGTGATTGTCGAAAAACCAATGCACCCACAAAGAGTGACTGTTTGGCGCGGTTTATGGGCTGGCGGCATCATCGGGCCGTATTTTTTCCAGTCAGGCAGTAACTGTGAATGGTGTTCGCTATCGTGAGATGATAACAAAGTTTTTATGGCCCGAATTGGAAGATATGGATGTGGATCTCACGTGGTGGCGATGTCAATTGGCCACCACGATTATGTGATTTGACACCGTTGGACTTCTTTCTTTGGGGTTGTTTTAAAGAAAAGGTGTACGTCGATAAGCCAGGAACAATTGAAGAGCTAAAGGATGAGATAATTCGGCACATTAACGTTATAGAACCTCACTTATGCCTCAGCGTCATTGAAAATTTGGACCATCGGATGGAGGTGTGCCGTCGAGGTCGCGTTTTTGGCCGATATTTTGTTCCATGCATAATTGAACCATACCAATATTATCATAATAAAAAGAAATGACAATAATTTTCTAAATAATTTGTGTTTTATTCAAAATCAACAACATTAACCACCCTTTATTAAAACTTTAAAACGTTCGATAATTAAGAAGCTTTTAAATAATAGAGTAAAGTCGGGAAATGCAGAAGGGGTGTCTAATGTAGAACGGCATTTTATTTTATAAAATAATGACTTTCTGGAATCTCTTGCACTGAAAGCTTCCAAAAGAAAACATATGGTACGCACACGTGCTTATTCTTGATGATGCGTGCTGGTTGATATACAGTAGTTTGCTCAACAGATCACTTATCTTATATTTTTTTTTTGTCCCCTCTCTCAGAATCCATTGTCAGAAACTTGTTGTTTTTTTCGTGTTGAACAGTGTAATTCAAATTATTCTTACAGCTACTGCCAGCTACGTTCAAATTTTTATCTCTACGAAATTTTTTAGCTTAATGAGGTTTGACAAAATGTGAGGTCGTTTGGTTTCAAAGCTTTATTTACAGTTTTCAGCCATCACACTAGTCTTGACAACACGTAGTATCGTCTGAGTCCCATGGTAACGTTAGGATTTTGATTCGCCTTAAATAGTCGTAGGTAAAAGTCAACTATCGACTTTTTTATATATGGGAAAGTCAATGGCGAATCTACGCACGGGCTGGAGAATTTTTACCCTTGGAGAATTTTTATATGGGAAAAAAAATTCAAAAAGACGTTTCAGAACCCCCCCCACCCCTTGGCATACAAAACTGTAGTTTCAGCACTCCCTCTGGGGAAAGTGGATTGCATAAAGTCGAAAATTATCAAGCAAAAGTCAATTTTCGACTAATTTCGATTTCAACTTGCACATCCCTATTGTCGTGATGACTGATGATCTTCCTTCGGTAGTTGGTTTTTCTCAATTCTCCGAAAACTTCCGGCAAATAAATGATTGGTATCATTCAGCGTCAATGGTTCTGCATTGCTTAAGTGGTACATTTGCGACATGACCGCTTTTTCTGAAAAACCCGCAACCATTTGCTCGGATATGCTTCGTCAGCGGTCAATTTTTGTCGGGTTTTATTCACTTTGGCTTACACAATGGATTCTGCTTTGTTTCGAGCTCATAATCGTAAATCCATGAATCGTTACCTAAGGTGATGTAGTAGACGTGTTTCGAACCACCGCCGCTGTATTTTTTCAGCATTAGCTTGTACTTCTCTCAACGATCCTGTTTTTGAGTAACTATCAGATTATAAGGTATCCAACGGGAACAAATATTTCTGACGCCTAAATTCTCATGTAAAATAAAATATTTGCTAGTCCCATTAATGACCCAGGATGACTCCATCTCACGGTATGTCACATGCCGGTCTGCTTCCAATAGTTTACGCACATCATCGATGTTTTCTGTCACAACAACCGCTCATGGACGACCTTCACGAATTCGTTTTGGAGAGAGTGACGACCACACTCAAACTCATTGAATCATATTTTACAGCCGGTGGGTGTGGTGCTTCATCACCAAAAGTCGAACTAAGTTGATCAATACATTCTATATTGTCAATCAACGTCGAAAACCTTAAAAAATCATCACCCAAAAATGTTCACGATTATTTTTTTTAATTTAAAATTATGTATTTCATTAAGGATCTTCGCTGAGGGCGGTGATGAGAATGGAGTGTAATGTGCTCTCCGAAGTGTCGAGCGTATTTGAGCGCAAATAGTGTCCACAATGGATAGAGATGCAGAAGATCGTAAAAGAAAAAAGGCCACTAAATTGCACTTTTACAACAAATTTAAACAGCCGGGTGCTCTATTGACGCAACACACATTTGGATCTTCGGTCCTCTGGAAAATAAGCATTTGTATTATAACTGTAAAGCGTTTTATACTATGAATGTGACTGTACTCAAATAGGAATTTTATGGGGGATCCCAGTACAATTTAACGCCTCTGCAAGCTGCTTCCATAAACTACTCAGTTCTTTCCAGGTTCGTAGGGTAAAACCATTGGTAAAGTCCGGATAATTTTCCATCATCTCAATGAAAACCTCCGTCTGCCGACTATTAGTTGTTTGCGATCTTAGACAGTACACACCCTTGCAAAAAAAAAATATAAGTATTGTTACTAATTTTATTTACATTTGAAAATTCTAATTTTTTCCTTTATTAATCACTCACAAAATTTTGCGAACAGGATTCATGATTCCAAATTTCGAAAGAAAAGAAAAATTCCAAGGAAATTTTTGTTTGTGATTGTGCTGATTGTGAGTGTTTATGATATGGAATATCATGATATGATATGGAATAATTTGGAATATTTTTAACAATATATGTGATCAGATGAGATAAAAAAATTTTAAAATTGCTTTACCAAGGTTTATGGAAGGTTTAACTTACTAACATACTTATCTGGCACTTACAACCGTTGGTCGGTTTTGGTCTCGTGTAAGAAATTGCGAAAGTCACTTCTGTTTTGCGCTTGCTGGTGCCAGTTGGAAACACCAAGCTTAGTCAGATTATCCAACACTTGATCTTTTAAACGAAGATGTGGACGTCCTTTTCTGCGTTGACCACCGCCGGGCACCGAATCAAATATGTTTTTCGCTGGAGCGTCATTTTCCATTCGCTCAACATCAGAACTGCTCAACGTCCAGCTTTGTGCTGCAAACAGCGTTGCCATTGTGACGTTTAATACGTCATTTTGACGTATTTTAAGTTCTAATGACAATTGACGTATTTTGAGGCATATTTGACGTATTTAATAGACACAATAGTTTTCATTTAGAAAAAAGTTTTAAAGGTAGAATGTGAATGTGTGAACATATATATGATATATGATAAGGAACACTCCTTTCACATTATACATGCAACACTACCTACATAACAGGCCGTCTCCACGAGACATAACCCATGCCATCACATATATCAAGGCTTGAGCGCTAGCTGTCAAAATGTGTAACAGTATTTGCTTGGTGGAGATTTTATGCCATGGCATGTTAGTTGAAATTATTTATTAATTTAATTACATCATTCGAATGCATTTTAGAATCCATTTTTAATTGTATTATCTAATAAGAATGATCACGTGAAATGAAATGCAAATACTGACAACGACTTTTCTGTTAGTAATGTTGAAAACTCTGTCGATGCCTTTATTGACATTGGTTCCCTTACTGTCTCAGTTAATGACGTCATTGCATCTATAAGAGATATGAAGACATCATTCAAAAAAGATATTGATGGCTTTGCTTCAATAATTTTCGTAAACTGCTCGTACACTATTGCTGCTCCCCTTTGTGATATATTTAATAAGTCTTTATGTAACTTTCTTAAATGTTGGAAAATCGCATCCATTACCCCCGTTTTTAAATCGGGTTCTAAAAATAACGTCGCCAACTACCGGCCAATATCTAAGCTCTTAAATGTGTCTAAGCTCTTCGAGAGTATTATTAAAGTAAAATTAAGTTTTTTGATTAAACGCTACATATGCCCAGAACAGCATGGCTTTATCGCAGGACGGTCTACGGTCTCAAATTTGCCTACTTTTTCAGAGTATTGTGTGCCTTCGTTTGGACTCGGACATCAAGTGGATGTGATTTACACAGACTTCACTAAAGCGTTTGACAGAGTTTCGCACAAATTTTTACTACGAAAACTCCTAAAAATGGGTTTTCATTCAAATTTTTGGTATTGGATAAAATCATATCTGTCTGACAGGATATGTTTTGTCTGTATAAATAATGTTAATTCTTATGAGTTTGTCGCGACCTCAGGTGTTCCCCAAGGAAGGATCCTTGGACCCCTGTTTTTCATTCTATTTATAAATGATATTGCTAAATGTATAAGGAACTCTCGCTTTTTATTATATGCGGATATCATGTTCCGCTGATGTAACAGATTTGCAATCTGATATATCTAGAGTTCTGTCTTGGAGCGTATCTAACGGCCTTCATTTGAATTTTTCTAAATGTTTTCATCTGGTTGTCTCCAAACTTTCTCGAAATACATTGTGTAATTCATATTTTCTGTCTGGCTCTAAAATTCATAATGTCTCTGTATTTAGGGATTTGGGAGTTGTCTTCGACACAAAATTAACATTTATTGACCATTTCAACTTTTTAATTCTTAAAGCCTACTCTTAACTCGCTTTTATTCGAAGAAATAGTTCGGAGTTTTTAGATCCACATACCTTGAAAATGTTAATGTAATACCGTGAGGTCTAGAATGGAGTATGCTTTTATAATTTGGAGTCCTTTCTATGCCTCAAATTTTTTTTGCCTTTCTATGCCTCAAAGACTTGAAAGGATTCAAAAAAATTTTGAATTTTGTTACCACCCTATAATACTCGATTAATGCTTTTGGGATTGAAATCACTGGATTCAAGACGCAAAATCGCATCATTAATTTTAATTCATGATATTATCTCTGGTTCAATTGACTGTCCATCACTGCTTGAACTTATAAATTTCAATATACCTTCAAGAGATTTAAGAAAAACTTATTTGTTTTATATAAAATATTGTCGAACTAATTATGCTTTAAATGAGCCTATAACAAGGGCGTTGATCCTTTTTTATGAATTGTATGTATCCAATGATCTTGAACTATTTGTTCCTAAGCATATATTAAAAAACCATGTAAATAATATTTTTTTAACATAATTTTAGTTTTCTTCATTTTTAATTTGTAATGCAAGTTTAAACACTTAAATTTTTTAATAAGGAATTACTTTATATAATATAGTCTGTAAGGAAATCTGTATTCCAAAGACATTAGTAAATAAACTAAACTAAACTATACTGAACTAAAATCATGGTATTTATCGCAGCGCATAAGATATGCCATGGCGTATGCGGTCTCCACTAGATTTTTCGATGCCTTGATGAATATGATGTCTTATGCCTCGTGGAGACGGCCTGTACGTGATGTTTGCGGCGTGATATTTTTTAATGTATTCAACGAGTATGCAGCTTGCAGCCAAATAACACAAATGGATCGCTATTTTCAGCTTCAATATTTAACTGACGTTTTTTTTATTGAAATGACGTCTTTTAAATCTGAAAATGACGATTTTGAATCACAGTTTTCTGGCAACACTGGCTGCATATTATAGGACGGCATGATTAGTGACTTATGGAGCGTGAGTTTTGTTCATCGAGAGAGGGCTCTGCTTCTCAATTGTCTACTCAGCCCAAAGTAACACAAAGTAACACTGACATCGTTAAAAGAGTTAATACTGGATCCCAGGTAGACAAAGTCCTTAACAATCTCTAAGGAGATGTTGTCAACATTGACGTGGTTTCCAAGACGCTGGGACTGTTTATTGTAAGGTTCAAACAATTCGTTAATTTTTGAAGCCTTTAAAAAAGGTTTCTACCGTTATTGAACTTTTATGAATAACGTTTTTCGATATTTTTGTAGCAAAAACTTAATGTGAGGTTCATAACTTTTTACTAATACAGCCGTTAGAGTATGAACCGTACTGAGCACGTTACGAGCACATGCGAATATGTAGACATATCTTCAAAGCTATTTCAAATTTGAACCCTGTTGAAAATATATTTTAATTGTGGTTATATGTGGTTGCTTATGCAATGTGCTTGTGAATGAAAATGCATTTTAGAAGCTAACTTAGGTTGGTTATCCTTAAGCTGATGTTGCGTGCAAGAAAGCAATCAATTTATGCGAATGTGCAACATGCATGACTGAAAGTTCAACTGTAAGTCTACAAGAAGGAAATGAAATAGGAAATGAAGGCACAGCAAAAAAGTAAGTTCCAACAACCTTGACAATAACAGACGAATCAATAACAATTAAATTTTTCGTTTTTCTTTATATTATGAGAGTTTTTTGCCTTAGGTTGTTATTTAAAAATTTAGGTAAAAATTTATTTGAATGACATTTCAACAAATACAATAGCTTTCTTCTCGTGCTTTTTAGATTAAAGATTTAAAACAGGCAAAAGTGCGAGAATTAATAGTATATAATTTCTCAGAAACCAGAAATTGAGAAAAAACATAAAAGAGTACGGGAATCGTAAAATGGGTTAAAAAAAAAAAAAAAAAAAAAAATTCAAGAAAATATTTCCCATTTTTTCTTTCCCATTTCCTTTCCAGCGCTGGCTTATTATGAGGCATCGCAATAAATATGTAGATGCCATACACCTCTGCTAAACGCTGAAGTTATTTCGAATATGTGACAATACAAACAAAATAAATAAAAATTTAATTGTCAACATATTCTTCTAGTCCCTGTGGGAAATGGAAACATTCCCGGATATAAGCAGGAAACATTCCATAGCATAGGAAGCATTACCCTTCATTAGATGCTCCATTTCTTTTTATACGCACTATGTTATCGGAGGGGAACATTCCTCTCCGCTGTCAGAAAAATGAATGCAATACTGATCGTATAATTTTACGTCGTCAATAACTATTCCTCTGTTATTTAAATAATCGATACTATTAGAAAAATCTTCAAAATTTAGTTTCTTAAAATTTTTCAAATTCATCAACTTAAAAGTGTTCAACTCATTCAATGGGCTCATTCATTTTTGGAAATAATCATAACCTGATTTATATACACTTTGAAATTCTTCTTTAATGCCACAAATTATATTTCCTGTCTATCGGGATTCTTTTAAAAGCTGCTTTACTTTTAAAGGTAAAAATGTATCTTTGATTCTATTTTGCAGCATATTGCAAATGTGGTTTAAATTTTCTGTAACTTATAGAATTGAATTGTCTTTTTGTTCAATAAAAGCAATTTTGTTTAATAAAAGTAATTTTGTTTTGAAAAACGACCATTACCGAGTGCTTAAACCATAAATATGTCTCTAAATTTGGATTTTCAAAAAATGTTCTTAAAAAATAAGGAGGCTGGCTTTCCGACAAGAAATATTCTTTAAGAGCACGATATAATTTTCACAACCGTTCGATTGCAGAGAAAAGTGTTAGCCATAGGGTCTTACTGTGTGTGAGCAAAGGTTGATAACTAGCATGGACATATTCGCAAAAATCTTTAAGCGATTCTGTTGGTACGGTATATATTGAAAAATAATTAATTATTTTTAATACAACAGGTTGCCAAGGACAGCGTCATTGTTGGGGTCATAGACCAAAACAGCGAAGATAAAATACCCAAGCACCAGTGGATCTGGATAGAGGCTTCGCTCGACAAGGTCGCCCTGCAGGTCCTCAAGGACAACCCTGGGCCGCCTCCGTCATGCTCGGATGCAGGATGGTTTCAGGGCAATGTCAAGCTGATGGCCTGCGACAACGAAAGATCCCCTGAGCTGTTCAAAACGGCGGTTGAGAAAGTCGGGGAGGTCTACCCAGGCGCCCAACTAAAAGCAGTTTACTCGGACGAGATTCCGTCCGGACCAAGAGCTAGGGTCCGGGTTCCAGTCGCCCCATCTGAACCTGAGGAGATCCTAGAGATGTTGAAGCTCTTCAACCCAGCACACATAGTTGGGGCCCAAAACTGAGGATCAAAAGACCGACACCAAAAGGTCCAAGATGGAGGTCTTGTTGATCCTCAACAACGAATATCTGGACCATCTCAATAAGGACAGCACTCTAAACTATGGTCTTGGCAAGATTCACCCAAGAATCTACAAAACCGACACGGTGTCGCTGGTCAATCATGCGGTCTGCAGTGCCACGACGGAGAGTCCGAGTGAAATCGAGTTGTTGATGGGCGATTTACTCGTTCCAGCCCTATAAATCTTCGGGTCCCAATTCTACCAGCTCAACTCCACTATAGTTTCAATGCAAAAGTACTCCGGCTTCAGGCAATCTACCGAGGTTGCCTACTTCTTAATTATATTCCAACAGCTTGGAGAGAAACCAAAGTTATCTTTATACCGAAAGCGGGTAAGTCCCCTCACACTAAATCAAATGACTTTAGGCCTATCAGTCTTTCCTCCTTTTTAGTTAAAACACTGGAGACACTGGAGATAATGGAGCACTCGTTGGACTTCTTCTTAAACCGAAACTCGAAAGGCTTAAAAAACTCAACATGTCTACATACAAGGCAGATCTACAGAAAGAAACAGCTCTCCATTCTCTTGTGGCTACAATCGAAAAAACATTTGAGAACAAAGAATACGCGCTTGTCGTATTTCTAGACATAGCAGGAGCATTCAATAACGTTCTTCCATGTGCGGTCACCTCAGCCCTCTCAGAACTGGGGGAGAAGGATTTTCTCGTGAGTCTCATCAATCAGATGCTATTAGGCAGGTTTGTAAGCAGGGGAACTCCACAAGGGGAGTCTTGTCTCCACTTCTGTGGCCCGTGACGGTTGACCAATTGTTGCACATCATGGAGGGGGAAGGCTACAAGGTTATTGCATATGCCGATGATATTGCTTTAGTCTTTAACGGAAAATTTCCTCAAACCCTCTGTCAACTCATGGAAAGAACATTTTTAATCTTTCGAGATGGACGTCCTCTTGTAGATTAAGCGAAAATCTAGAGAAAACAGATCTCATCCTTTTCACTACAAAATTCAAAATCCTCAACCTAGAACCACCGCGTCTGAATGGCACTTTATCTCTTTTTTGCTTTTTAATTGCTCTTCAGTAATAGCAAGAAGTACATAGGAGTTAGTCTGGATAAGAAACTTATCTGGAATGATAACATAAAGGAGCGCGTTAAAAAGGCAAATATAGCTCTATTTGCCTGTAAAAAATCTATGGGTAAAAAATGGGATTTATACATATGACAATTGTCCACCCCATACCTTTATACGGTTCACTGGTATGGTGGAGGGCCCTTGAAAAGGCAACTGCACTTCAGAAATTTGCAAAGGTTCAAAGAAGAACATGTCTCTGTATTACTGGTGCATTATCCACAACCCCAACTCATGTTCTTAATGTCATACTTCACCTTCCTCCTCTAGATATATTTTCCAGAGAGTGTGCTAACTCAGCAGCCCTCAGACTAAGATAATCTGGAAATTGGATAGGTAACAGCTGTGGTCACACGGTAATTCTGAACCCGTCGGTCCCCGACAAAGCAGATTAATGTGTACCTTGTTTAAATCTTGATAATAACTATGAAGTTCTCATCCCTTCACGGCTAGACTGGGCTAACAAAACCCTCCTTAAAATAAACTTAAATAAAATTAAGCAGGGTAAACCTTTCAAAAATAGTAGGAATCCTCACGGGTCACTGTCTAATCGGAACACATGCTCTTCGATTGGGACTTACATCAAATGATATCTGCAGAAGCTGCAAATGCGAAGAAGAGGTAGAAAATGTCTAGCATTTCCTCTGCGAATATCCGGCACCAAGTAAAAGGAGAAACTCTGTTGGAAACTCTGGGTCATTCCTTCTTAAATGGACTTACCGAAGTCTCATGCCTGGAAATCAAGCATATAATAAAATTCATAATCTGTTCGAACGGGTTTGTTGAGGAGGGATATCTCTCATAGGTCAAAAGAGATTATGTGGTATCGCAACGGGTCTGCACTGGCCTTAGTGTACGAGTCGTCTGCCGGCTCAGCCATCAAAGCCTAAACCTAAAACTTAATACAACCGTTTCCACATCTATTTTTAACAATCGCTTGCTCTTAGTTGTTGTGCAGTTTATGTCCACGACAACCGATGACAATTAAAAGCTCAATTTATAATCTTTGCTTTAAAGCAGTATAAACGTTTCGACCATGGATGCGATCAATACCACCAAAGTTTACTTCAGCATTATCGCCTGTAAATTTTATATTTACATAAGTCTAATTAAAAAATAAATATAAACAATTATTGCTCTTACCAATAAAAGCCACACACTTGGCTGATCAATAATATTTGTCGAGAATTTCCATGAAATAATTTTCAACAGTTTCTGATCTTTCGTTAGGTAAGTTTTTTATTTCCAAGAGCTTCGTAGTTATTCAATTTTCATCATAGATGTAATATTGGATCAATATCGGAAATATTTTTGTTGACCCGTGATTGTTTGCATCTTTGCATCTGAAATATTTTTTAGATTCCGCAGCACAAGTACGATAGAGAGTGGTGCAACCACATTATTTATTATGGCTTTCGTTTTTATTCTAGCACATTTAATAGATTGGCATATTTCGGAATCAGGAAAAATTTCGCGTATTAATTTAGCAGTGCATCCATAGATTTGTATGATTAATGATGTCTCACAGTATGAAAGGAAATAGCACCTGTTGCTGCACTGATCCTTTTATTTAGATAGATTTAGATTCATAAAAGTCGGAAGAATAGTATTCAGTGACTTTATGTACCACCGTTGTCTAGCACATCATCATTTTATCCTTCTCCATCTGGAGATGGAGTTCCAATGCAGTGGTGCCTTTATTGCTTACATCTATTTGGCTATTGCAAAGTGTTTACTTCGCTTCGTATTCGTCCGGGGCAAGTATCAAAGCAAGAATATTTCTTTTTTAAAATATTACTAAATTTATGTTTTTTTTTAGATGATATTTTTATATCACAACGTATCAGCTTTTATAAAGACACCGAAAATTAAACTAAAAAAACGAATCGAAAAAAAGTGTTGCTTTGCTGCCAAACTGTTCACTACACTTAGAGAAAAAATATTGAATTTATCCAAACAAATTTTTTAATTTATCCAAAAAGCGAGTCAATTTTGCACTTATAACGAATTTACATAAATCAACTAAGTAAATATTTAAAATTTATTTAAATACTTTTTTAATCAAATAAAATATTTAAATATTTAAACAGAGTTAAAAAAAAAATATATTAAAATTATACACGAATTTTTTTAAAATATATTTCAAATATTTACTATTTGAAAATAAAACTATCGCATTTAAAGAAAGTTTATATAAAAATATTGAATTTAAAAAACAACACATTTAAATTGAAAAGAGGAAGGAAAAGTAAGATAGAAAATAATAAGCAAAATATGCAGGTATATCATGAACCAACAAGAAAAGATCAAGCAATCAGCAGTGCGAGAAAAAAGTATTTTTTTTTTTGCTACGTCATCGGTCACAAAACAAGCTATATTGCATACATTTTTCATGCAAAATATGTCAAAACTTAGATAAAAGTGGAAAATTATAAAACTAACAAGTTTAATTCGCGAAAAAGTGTTTGAATACTTTGTTTGTTTATATTTTCATGCAGTAACGAAATTTGAAGTAATTTTTTTTTGCTGTTCCAATTATTGCACATAGCTACAGCACACTTCATTTTTATAAAAAACAAAAAAACTACTGAATTATAAACACTTATAATTCTTTAAACCTTCAAGAAATAATTTTTCACATCCAATCGTCAGACCTATCAGCTTTGTTTTGTTTACAATATGGTGGCTCTTTTGTTTGCAAGATCTTTATTTCTTGGTTCATGCAGTTAAATGACAACCGGTGCAAGATATTCGTGAGAAAATATCGAGTTGTCACTCCACCCTACATAGTTTCATCATCGCACCAGAGATAACAAGATGGGAAACTTCGATGTGAAATGGATAGCACTATGCATGGTTTATGTCTAATTGAAGTCAATACAAACACAATATCATAGTTCTGTTCGTACGTTTTGTTGACAAACTCACCCAGTTTGGGTGCTAGTCTGAGTTATTGAGCTGGTTTGGGCTCTCACCACTGTGTAGAATTTCACTGAGTTTAGACAAATTTACCACGGTCTAAACATAAACAAATTAAGGGGTGACTCGCACTTGTAACTCTGAACATCATCGATTTTTTTTGTTCTTGCATATTTTTGAAGTATAACTATATACGAAGTAATAATTTTGTAAAAAGGGCCTTACACCTCGTATTTCTGCCATTCATATAATGTTTGGAACTTTCAGAAATGAATTTTTGATGCCTCTTATTGTTTAAATTTGTCAGTTTAGTTCGACAACTCGATTGCAGTAACAGAGAGATGCGCGATGAGAGAAAAATGAAAAGCAACAGAAAATTTATAAGAATCATCGTCGGTGGAAGAGCTACCATATGGGTCCTGAATAGATGGCTGCATTTATGTTATAAAAATTGTTCCCTTCGAGTAAACTGAAGATGAAACTTAAATCGTAATTTCGCGAAATGTCATTTTTTAATCGGTGACAAAAATTACTCGAAAATTCTGAATCTATCTTTTTAAAAGTTTGCAGACTCATTCGATAAAAAACGGTCATTTTATAGCCAAAAAACAACAATATTTTTAGTGAAAATCCAACCATTAACTATACTTTGCATACTTTTTAAATGAATCGATCAGATACTAGTTTATGTTGTCATTTAACTAAATCTATTCGCCTATTTCTCTTTCAGGTGATCCATTTCACCACAATGTTGGTCATTTGTTACAAGACCATACAATATTTTTCAATAAAAAATATAACTGAAAGTGTTCAATGTATGTATTTTAAGATGATATAATGATCGTTTAAAAAATTTTAGTAGTTTTCGCATTCATGAAAAAACCCTATTTTTTGTACTGCAAGTTTGGGTAGCGCCTTAAGTAAATAAAGTCAGCTGCTGGTTCAAATTTACGCTGGTTATTGTATAATCTGTGAAAAAACTCAACATGCATTGAAGGTTCGTGTAGGGTATAAGGATCAGAGTTGCTTTTTTAATTTCCAAGGCATTTTTATTGGCAATATTAAGTTAATATGTTATCAATTGAGAGATTTTGCATGTATAAATTAAGTTTCAGCCTCTTTTATATTCAATTTATGTCCATATCCAATGCCTATTTATTTAAACTTCGAAAATAAAACAATATTATTGCTAACTTAAAGCAGCTGTTAGTCGATGCAACAACAGTTGACAATCTTGAGGTGAACTCATATACACAATACGTGAGTGCATAAAAAACGAGAAGAACAAGCACGATTTTGGCGCAAAATCAACAAAAATGATAGCCGAATCGAAGTTTTCTATCTCATTATCTCTGATCGCACTCACAAATCATATTGGCCAAACATCCAGGCTATATTACCCTTGCAACAAAAACTAAAGGAGAACTATAAGAAACCTGCAACTGCAAGAAATAAACTGCAGGAACAGAGTGCGATGCTGTTGCTGCTTGTCGGCTATTTCAACTGTTTGTAATATGTGTGTAGGTGTGTGGTATAAATAAAATATAAATACGGGAAAAAACGTGTTGTAAGGAAATTTTGATTTATCCACGTAAATATTTAATAAAATTTATACTCAGGCGTGGATAATGTTAATACGCGTTATTTCTCTTAGTGTACATGGTTTTTAATTTGAAACACAAAATCACCCGTATTGGGAGTGTTCGGAATGGAAACAAATGTAATGAGAATAAGAAAAACAATTGTTGTTGCCTACGGAGAGAAAAAGCTATTGCAAAAACATGACATGTTCTCCTTTAAGATACCATCTGGTAACCGTAAGCCCGACAAAACTTAAAGAAAATATAAAAGCTGTGTAAGCAAGCAAGATAGAAGAGAGAGCCGCTGAAAACCATCTGCAAGTAGGTTCAAGCTCAAAATAAGCCTGTACTATAAACACTATAAGCTTTTCCTTAAGAATACATATGAAGCGTTTTTCAGCATCTCTTGCCACCTTCAGCGTCAGTGCGCACTTTAAATGCGACTTACTCGTGAACTTATAAAACGGAATGCATTGAGATGAAGTCATCACAAAATTTACTCTCGTAAAAAAAAAACATATATATTATTAAAAAAACTACATACATTTTATATAATTAGGTAGGGGAAATTGTTTTTGCATGATTAACTCAATTACAACGCCTTTCGAATTATGAAATTATCAACGAAAACGACTGATATGTTATTTTGATTTGCCCTTTAATTCTGTATCACGAAAAAGCAAACCAACGATAAGCAAAACATGATAAGTAATCGTTTTTTGTATGCACGAAAGTAGTACTGATCGTTTATTTTGTGTCGTTCATGCCTTTTTTTGTGATATAGCACGATGAGGTAAATTTTTGGAATATTTATTTCGAACGCTTTGCTTAATTCTGATTGTTCTTATATATATACATTTTATACTATATATTTTACATATTTACAATATTTGTTGCTAGGCACTTTCGTCCTCATATCATTTGATTCAACTGATTGATTCAACTCTCAAATTTTTTTAAAATTAAGAAGGTTTTTAATGATATAAATTATTTAAAGTTAACGTGTTTTTCAAGAAAAGGAGGCACATCCCAGCAACTCTTTCTCATAGATAGAATTCGTTTATCTATAATATCTTTTAAATAAATTGTCTATCTTTAGATTTAATATTAAGTTGTCTAAAACAACCGAGTCTACCAATTTATCCAGCTGCGGACTTTAGACCAGCTGCACTTATATGCTTGTAATCGTCAGGCATCGAGGATATTTTGAATTTAACAACATATCCATTCTTGTCGGCGGTATAAGTTGACGTAGCTGTTGCTCCATGATAAATTGTATTGGTTACTCCCACGACCATAAGATATTGCTGAGGAGTACCTGGATATCTAAGCTCAACGATTTCATCACGATGACTCCCATTTGGTAAGGTTATTCTTAAATGAAAACGTATTGAATTTGTTAATTTTATTTAATTCTATTGCATACCTCAAGGAGTATTCGTTTCCTAGTGGAGTAAGTTTAAAGTTTGTTTGTTCGATTGTTGGCAGAATTGAGCCCAGTGAAGGTATATCTTGAGCCACAGAATTAACAATAATCAGCAGGAGTACGACAAATGGAATTATCTATAATAAAGAAGAGGCTATAAATAGCACGTGCTATTTCCACATATTGTTGTATATAAGCCAAATATTTACACCGGTATGATTTTTTAGAGTCATCTTCGATGAATGTTCACTAAATACTAAAATCATAGATGGAAACTGAATTTAGAGCAACGCGAAGCTACTCCATTGGTTAAAATAGGAATAAGCTTAGCCTAAAAACTAGTTTGGTTACGGCTTAAACAAAAAGAAACCATTAAATTTTAAACATGAAATTAAATAATTATAAAAGACTTGAAAACCATAAAAAAACAGTAAAAACTTTTTTTCTCTGTGGCGCATCTACAAAATTAAGCAATAAATATTGTGTTAAAACCAAGGTCGTTTGACTTCAACATTTGTTTTTTAAAAAAGGGTACATCTAGCTTATGAAAAAAAAATATCGCACACTAAAGCCAGAAGAGGCACAACTCAAAATATTCATATATTCACTTAAATATGTAAAATAACTCATAGTAATCATCTCCATCACCTGTCAAAATTTTGATGGAGATGATTTTAATTAAGGAGTGCTACGTTCTCCTATCTCCATCAAAAGTAGTAATTATCTCCATCAAAATTGTGACAGTTGATGGAGATGATCACTACTACTACACGTTCTCCTTAATTAAAATGAAAGTTTTGCCTTTTTCTTTTATTTGGAGTTCGCTAATCTTAATCGCTACTGCTACAATATTCACATTCTGATATTGAGAAGTTGATCAAACAGAGTGATCTGAATCTATCTCCGACAAAAAATCGACTACCCAAACGCAGAAATGTTCGTCTAGCTGAAAATTATATATGTACAGTGTACGTAAGTAAATTTATTGGTGTACGAATAGTTAACTTCAAAATAGAAAAAGTTGAGTTGTTTTAGAAATTAACTGGTATTTATGTTCTTTTTACAAATAAATAAATAAAATAAAATAATTCTCTCTCAAAGAAAATCACAAAATAAAAATTCACTCTCGATGCTAAAATATTCCTCTGCTCAATTTACAATGCAGAAATGTTCGTCTTGTGAAAACGGTTTATCTCTTTTAGTGATTGTCGTTAGAAATTTTTTTTTATGAAATTTATCCGTTATCAAGTTTCGTTGGTTGAATTGCAATTAGAGTTCTTCAGTCGCTATTAAAGTTTCGAAATGCCACGAGGTAAACCATTACGGCTTGTTATTAAAAAAATAATACTAAAAGACCATTTAAATTCGTTTTCGACTTCCAATATAGCAGAAAAATTTAATTTGGCTAGCAGTACAGTTCAGTCAATAATAAATCTGTAGAAAAATACAGGTAAATGTATTAAGAAAAAAAAAAAAAAGTTGGCTGTATCGTGGACACCAGTAATCTGCACCGAGTCACGATTTTGCGACTTATAGTGATTCGTTCAAAACCAAGTAGTAGTCAAAGAACTCAGATATAAAGAAGCGCTGTTGTTCCTCATAAATAAAGTACTTATCATATTTGTGTTGGTTCACACAAATACAGAAACATTCACTAGGGGCCGCATTTGGATGTTGCGCAAAAAAGGGCCATACATTTTTTCAAAACATATGGACTATCTTGGATTAATATGAATCTCTTACTTGTTTGGATAGGGCGCCAAGATAGTCAAAAATGTCAATCAGGCAAATTTATATTATTAAGAACCTCTATATTCTTTCTTTTACGATAAATCACTATATATTTCCTAAGTACTGTCTACTCTACAAAAAACGAGTATAGCTTGGAGACAATAGTTACTTATAGTAACGATTAAAATTTCCCATTTAATAAACTGGTAAAATTTCGAGGCTATGTTAAAGGAACGCTACTTTAGACATCTTAATAATTTACCCTGTATATGGGTTTTCCATGGCTACGCACTAGGGCGGGTCGATTTAAAAATCGCTCAATGCTCTGTAAAAATCGTATTCTAGGGATCAAAATAAGAAACTTCACCGAGGAACCATACCTCTAAAACGAATTCTGATGTCCCCCAATTTGGGTACACTAAGGGAAAAAAATATTAAATTTATCCAAAAACTTTTTTAATTTATCCAAAAAGCGAGTCATTTTTGCACCAATAACGCATTTGAATAAATCAACTACGTAAATATTTAAAATTTATTTGAATACTTTTTCAATTTAATTAAATATTTAAATATTTAAACAGAGTTAATAAAAAATATATTAAAATCATGCACGAATTTTTTTAAAATATCTTTCAAATATTTACTATTTGAAAATAAACTATCGCATTTAAAGAAAATTTGAATAAAAATATTGAATTTAAAAAAAAAACATATTTAAATTGAATATGTTATTAATGGTTTTATGGTATTATTTTCTTCTTATTGCGTTCATCAAATGCCATTGCCTGTATAATTTATTATCGCTTCACTTTTTTCGTTCTGTAATTTATACTATGTTTGACAGTTGGTGCAATATTATTGCAATGTACAAAAGTAATGTACAAAATATGTTTAGGCAGAAGCAAATTATGAGTTGGCAACCGGTAAATGACAACCGGTCTAAGATATTCTTGAAAATACCGAGTTGCCACTCCACCCTACCTAATTTAATTTCTTTGCCAAACATGCATAATATATTGCTCTTGCAACAATAACTAAATGAGAACTGTAAGAACTGCAAATGCAAGAAATAAACTCAGGAACAAAGTGCGATGCTGTTGCTGCTTGTCGGAGTATGTGTGTAAGTGTGCGATGCTGTTGCTGCTTCCTTGTATGAAATATGTGTGTACGTGTGTGGTATAAATAAAATTCAAATACGGGAAAAAAACGAGTTGTAAGGAAAACATTTGATTTATCCACGTAAATATTTGAATAAAATTTATACCCTGGAACCCCCTGTGGGGTTCCCCATACAAACATTTCAAAAAATCACCATTTTTGGCCTTTACATGAAAAAATCTGCGAAATGGCTATGTTTTTCTTTATTTTTATTTATTTATTTATAATAATATTTATTATTTATTTATAATAATATCTATTTTTTCTCTTTTGAAATTTATTTAGTCAGAACATATGTAAATGAAAAAATTAATTTAAGTTAGTTATAGAAAAGAAACTAAAAATATGATTGTTTGAAGTCTTTTTTACTTTCAAGTCTGGGCAATTTCGCACGGCTCTCTAATGTCGTCGCCATAACAGCCTCTACATTTTCCGATATAACCCGTTTGGAAACGCTAGGTAGCAATTGAACATGTCGTTCCGTTCCTTGTATGTGTGATGAAATTTTTGGATCATTAAACGGTGGATCATCTTGATTTAAATATTATTTCAATGTATCGTACGGAATGCTTCGCGTGAATGGTGGTTGAAATACGTTATTTATGTCATTCATATTGATCATTTCCGTGTAACTTGTGCAATTAAACTTTATATCTGGTTTTTTATAAGCTCTAAGTTGCGTTGGGTCGTCAACATCTGTTCGATAGCGTAGAATTATGTTGATAGCACAGTCGCGCTTTTCTTTGCTATCATCAAACAACATTGATAACAAGATATTTTCCGAATGCGCATAATATGAATTATCTGTAATTACTTGATTGACAATTTTGCGTAAACGAGGTTCTAGAAATCGTGACCAACTAATGAAGTTGAAAAATAATGCACTGCCGTACACGACAGAACTGTAATACTGGATATTGAAGTTCATTGACACATAACATTTAATTATAAATTCAACCAGAATTCTTAAATTTGCATCTGGATTTTCCGTTGTCACATATAATCGTAATAATCTAGCGGCCTTGGTGAGCCACCGAGAATGTACAATTTTCCCTGGTTTGATGTTAGCCAGATCCACCGAAACCACGCCGCTAGAAATTGCATGGGCCATGTCGTATAAGTACTTCGAATCGGTGGAAAATTCAATTTTTTTCTGGAGCGGGGGCATATTTTGCAACTCAATTTTCTGTCCACCACCTGAAAATATATAATAATAAAATAATTAAAAATGGTTGACAATTATAATAAATGAGTGATAGCAATAACTTACCGGTAGAGTTTCACAAGCTTCGATTTGACGGCTCAGTTTTCCGGTTGCCGATCTTGGTCCAGTGCTGGTTGATTTATCCAAAGCTTCAAACAAATGCCGAAACGGAAGTTCGTTGAAGTGTAGAAGGCAAACGAACCAATGCAATGGTCTTTTTAACAGCAATTCGAATCGTCGTATAATTCCACCGTGTGGGCCAGTGTTTGTTGGCTCACCGTCAGTGCATATTCCAATTAATGCATCCAGTGATATATTCTTATCGTTGAAAAAATCATTTAATTTGGTTGTTTTGTATTCAGCGGTTTCATGTCCCAGTCACGTAACCAATCAATTCAGAATTGGGTTCTCTCAAAATAACAAGATGAGGTTCTTTTACCATCCTAGTATGATACTTCTCATCAACTTTAGCTGTCGTTAAAGTATCATCTTTTCTGCCATCGAATGAAAACGCTAACAAATTGGTATGATCTAACCGTTTGCGAACCACTTCTTGTCTGCATTTCTCTTTTTTCTCTGCGAACTTTCGATTTATCCATGATGAGAGGTTTGCCATGCTTATCTTTCATTTTAAAATCTTGGAAAAGAGCGGTTCCCAATGCCGATGCTACTCTATCAGGCACACCAAATCTGTCACATACCAAGGCAAAGTTAAAACAATCGTATCTCTCTGCGTATTGTGAACTTGTGCTTCTATCCATATCTTCTTGAACCGGTGGCGGTGCGTATGTTGAATCATCGGGATCTTGGTATGTTGGCATTGATGACATAGACGTTGCTCCTTGCTCTTCAGTTTCCATCACAACTGCATCCATTGTTAGTCTTCTCTGATTATGTTGATCGTGCATGAACTCTTTGAGGCGTTCGGGAACCCAGCCGCATGCACATGGAGCTGCCTTCAAATCGCATTTACATGTTCCAATGTAAAAAATTGTTTCCAGAGATTTTACATACTCTGTAAATTATTGGGTTTTGTTTCTTCTCTTGATTTGCTCTTGATACTTGTCAAGCAATTTATTCAATTTATTAAATACACTTTTTTTCAGCATTATTTCCATACCAAGTTTTTCTCAAATTCCATTCAACTTATCTTGTACTTGAATAGTGAATGATTTATGGGAAAACTTTTTTTTGTTCTGTTTTAGCACGTTCGCTTAAGTAAACATAATATCTCAAGATATCCAGATGGGTTGGTAAATTAAGATCAGTCAAATCAGTAGACACACCAAAAACAGTAACATCGTGCTTGGGTATATGACTCATTGGGATTTCGATAGTTGTTGTTGCTTCATCTTGCGGTGTAGAGGATGGTGGATTCATTGTAAAGTTTTTGATTTGGAATGGTCAACTTCACTAATTATTTTTAAATATTTTTTTATCTGAATTTAGCACTTCACACTTTGAGTTCTTCACAACGACTTAATGCATTCACAAAAACTGTTGCGTTATATATGGTCTACGAGACGAGGTAATAAGAATGAAATGGTAATTTCAATTCTACCTGCTGTGTCTTGTGGTGGCTTAAAAACGCACACAAGCAATTTTAGGATCTGCAATTGTGTCACAGTGATACCTTAATTATTTAAAAGGGTTGCGGTGCATTCCAGTGATACCTTAATTGTTAAAATGGTTGCATAAAACGCGCATTTCTTAAGAAGGTGCCATAAAATACCCACAAAAAGGGTTGTAAAAACAACCTTCATTTCTTAAGTAGTTGCTATAAAAAAATTACACAAGTAAGTTTACGACATGCAGCTGTGTCTTTTGGTGCCTTAAAAAATGCACACAAGCAATTTTCCGATTTGCAATTGTGTCACAGTGATGCCTTCATTTTTTAAAAGGGTTGAATAAATTTCTAAAGAGAAAAAAACTCCAAAAAGAAAAAAAACATAGGCATTTCGCTGATTTTTTCATGTAAAGTGCCAAAACTGGCGATTTTTTGAAATGTTTGTATGGGGAACCCCACAGGCGGTTCCAGGGGGTGTGCCACTGGCATGGGTGGGCGGGCCTCCAAAGTTAGTGGGGGTTGGTCATACATTTGGACTCGGTTGGAGCACTCTAAATGGGTCAAAGTGGGATTTTTCAAAATTTGCCCCTACCCAAAAGTTCGACCCAAATTGGGGGACATCAGAATTCGTTTTAGACGTATGGTTCCTTCAGCAAAGTTTCTTATTTTGATCCCTAGAATACGATTTTCATAGAGCAATGAGCGATTTTTTTGCCTCCCCACAAATCGACCCGGCCTACTACGCACGTAATAGTCGTACATCTGAAATATGAAGAAAAACATATAAAAACTCTAATTTGTTTTCCTTGTTTTGAATTATGGATAGCACTTTAGTAGCACTATATTCAGTGTATAAACTACAAGCTGTGGAAAGTATGGGGATAAGATATTAGGCAACAAAAAGGGCTACGTGACGTGACAGAAAATAGAAATAGTTTTTGTCAGCATCTATAAAAAAGCAAAAATCTGCGAATAGCGCAAATACATTATCCGAATAGTATGAAATATATTATATAGTATAAAAATGCATAGAAATGAAGCTATAAATAAATCAATAAATTTTATATATAAACATATACGAATCCGATGCAGACTGAAAACCAGGGCGCCCTACAAACCTTCACCTTCAGAAACTGAATGCGCCCATGATATTGTGCTTGTGTTTTGACAGTTCTTATATCGAGATCTCGATTTCGAAATGGAGCGCAATTGATAGGCATATGTATGATATTTTCTTTGAAATGCTTTCGGAAAGAAATTACTTGTGCGCTGTGCAAGGCTTAAAATAAAATTACTTCAGACTTCAATATTCATAATCAAGCAAGTTCAAGTGATGACATACATTGTCTACTCTGTGTTTTTAACTTACGAAACAACAATATTCATTGTTTACATTTTCGATAGAAGCAATGCCAAAAAACACTTCCAGTGGGCAAAAGTAGGGCTTCGAAGCGCTACTTGCAGGCCTTCATATGGATTTTGAAGACCTTCCGCACTCATATCCAAGCCCATTAACTTTTTTATATGAAACGAGCAACTTTTCTAGGCCTTCCTCTCTCGCGACTCTAAAGAGGCCTGCCAGAAGCTCTTTTTTGAGAATGCATGTTAAAAGACCTTCTTTATGAGGGCTTATAAAAGCACTCTCAAGTTAACTGCCGTGCAAAAAATATGCAGTAAACTGTTTTTTGTTTTGCAATTTCTATTTTGAAGTGAAACTTTCTTAGGTCACTTTACTTCATTTCGTCACACGATAGAGAAGAAAGATATGTTTGATAGTAGAGAGAATGAGAGAAATATATATAGTGTATATATATGACTGAAAAACTTCTTTTTCACCGCTGAGAGTCGAACCAGCGAACTCAAGATTTCAAAAACAACGCCTTATCTATAGAGCTAAGGCCCCTATTAGGTACGACAACTCAACTTAAGTTGACGTGACTTAAGACACCTCAACTGAACTTTTTTGCCATATTACGCATAACATACATTCTCAGTTGAGCTGTGGTCTAAAATTGCTGTTTCTATTGGAGCATGATTACACCGAAATTTTGACACTTTCGTTGAAATGAATCAGCTGTTCGCATTAATTTCAATTTTTGTGTATATGTATTTTGTTCACAAGTAATAAAGCAAGGAAATAATAGTATAGAGTAATAGAGTAGCAAGACATTTTGTTGTAATGCCAGCAGTCCGAGTTCAATCCTCGCATGTGACAAAGAATAAAATTTTCTCGCTTTGCTTTTATCTATTTTTTTTTTTTTTAACACAGCGCTCCTTGGACTAACACATAAAAGAGCTGTTTTAACTATTTGTGGAAGTGCTTTTTAAACGATTTTTTAGTTGCATTTAAGAAGCGCATAACAAAATGTGTATAAAATATGAGCTCCACAACTCTGAACTCTGAAAAGCGCATTCTCAAACTAAGCGCATAAAATGCGCTATTTCTACTAAAATAATATATACATGATATGGATAATAATATATGCATATACATAACATATGTATTTATACTTTATTTTACTTACGTATTTTTATCCATTTTCACTCAATTAACAAAAAATAATAAACATATAAAAAGTTTGTATGAAAAAGACGCTATACAACTAGCTCAAAGCAGATGTAAGTTTTTGACAGTTTTTACACTCGACACAGAGTTGCATTGTTAAACCTAATACCACAAAAAATACATACACATCTCTGAGATACATACTTGTCAGTTGATAGACACGTATGTACCTCAAATGTGTAATAGACAATACAAATTTACAAATTACACACTCAACTTAAGTTGAGTTGTCGTACCTAATAGGGGCCTAAATTCTACATACAGGAATGTACTCTACATACCAATTAATCAAATTGCTGTAGATGCCCAGCGGAAAAATAATTTCAGAGTTGTGGACCTCATATTTTTATATACATTTTGTTCATATGTTATCAAACGGTGAAATAGCAGAGCGGTAAAGCGTTTGACTATAACGCTAGCGGTCCGAGTTCAATACCCGCATGTGACAAAAAATAAAATTTTCTCGCTTTGTTTTTATTTATGTTTTTTATAGGAGAGCGCTGTGCTCTCCTTGGGCTAACACTTTATGATATGTTTCACTTCTTTTATGTTTTGCGTTGCACAGAAATAAAAAATGTTTGAGCCCCATCCATAGGAAGGGCTTCTAGAAGTGCTCATTGGTACAGCGATATTAGGAGGTATAAAGATGCCAATAGTAGTAGTCTTAGCATGCCTTCTTTTGTTAAGGCCTAGTATAATTGCCCACTGGGTTATATCTTATTTCTATGGTAGTAGTGCGTATACATCAAACAACAACCAACACTACTACTCGAAGCACTCTTGCAACAGAAAGTAACACATAGTTCAATGTTTGATTCATCAATCGAACGTCAGAGTGCAACCAAATAGTCTTCAACATCAAACCACTAGTTATAAATCATACCAATCATACCAAATACTCAGTGGCGTTCCTAGGCTTGGTGACACCCGGGGCGGATACTCATGGTGTCACCCCTATAAAAAATTTCTAAATGCAAAAAGAAACCAATTCGATGAGATTAAGTGTTTTTATTATTATCTTTATGTTTTCCGAAAAAAAAAACAATCAACATATGTGACCCGGTCTACGAAAAGGGACCTTCGGTGTGAAAATATCATTTTTCACTTTTTTGGCGATTCGGATAGACTAATGTGTGCTCTTTCTAATGGCGCAAAGCAGAAGTTTCCAACTCGTAAAGAAGTTTGTCAGGAATTTTCCAAAAAAAGAGCACGCCATTCAGTGTGCGACAATTAAACGTTTACAAACAGCTGTTTTCTCGAAAACTTGTTTTTACACCGAAGGTCCCTTTTCGTAGACCGGGTCACATATGACAAACAATAAGAATTTGTAAAAAACAGAACAAAAATATTGGGCCCAATCGCGATACTGTCGGATTTTCCGCTCGTCGGGAAGCTTTCCGCCCGACGTGATAAAAATTTCAATCGAGATTTCCGTCGGGAAGGGATAAAGTATAATAACACGACAACATTGTTCCTCTCAATTTCGATGTTCGCTGTCATATTTTCGAAGTGAGTGAAAAGTATTCACAATGAAGTGTTCTAAGAAATAGGACATATGGGACTTTTTGAAGAAATAAATGTATAAGTTATGCTTTCATAAGTCAATATTGAAACGCAAATTAGCTGTGTAACATTAAAAAAAACATATTTGTGGTAAAACTATCAGATTATATTTGCAATAATCGAAGAAAACTTATTTATTTTTGTGATGATATCAGAATCCCATGAAAATAAAAAACACCCGTGGTAGTTTATTTTTCAAAACAAAACACAGCTGATTGTCAGAACAAATAAAAAAAAGCAACAACAACAACAACACCAACAACAACAACAACAAAAACAACAACACCAACACCACCAGAAAAGGACTATGACATGAATGAGGATATGGATTAGTACAAAAATTAAGACACACATAAAACACACCTTTCCAAACTAGGAAAGGGATTAAAAAAAGAGGGGAAGAAGTTTTGGAAATGGAGGAAGTGGCTCCACAACACCTTCAACATCTGCGCACCACGCTGTTTCAAACGAGGAGAATGCTGAAAGTGATGGTAAGATGTTTCAAAGCATTGTAAGATTTTGTATCAAGATTCCTAATTTTTAAAGACGAAAATACAGTTGCTCCAAGTGAGCCTCTTGCTAGGAAACGAAAGAGGATGTCCACGAATGAATTGCTTGAAGACCAATTGAATTGCATTGAATCTTATATGCGACGTATAGCCGAAGCATTAGAGGAAAACTTGCAAGAAAAAAAAATGCACAATAGTTTTATGGAAAAACTTAGTTTGAAGAAGTTTGCACTGGAAAAAGAATTAATTGAAGCACAACACGCCCAAATCAAACAAAATAAATAAATTTATTTTCCGTGCTGCCCTTATATGTATGCTTATTGTTTTTATTTTTTTGTTCAAAAATTTTCATTTTTTATTTTTTTACAATCTCACATTCATGGTAGAATTATTAGGTAGGGCCGGGTCGCTCAGTGTCCTCACGCGTCAACGAATAGTGGATAGTGAAAAGGTCGGGTAGTTGTCAAAATGACGAAGTTGGTGGAATGTCAAATGAAAAAAGAAATATCATGTTTTCAATTTGTAAATAGTGCGGACACGTGTGTTAAGTTTGTGTTAATTTGAGTGGAAATATTGTAAAAACATTGTAAATAAATCTATAAAATGCCGCGGAAGTGTTAAATTTGAAAAAAAGCTTATAAAAAGTTTAACCTAAAATCAACTGCGAAACATAAAGAAACTCGATATGAACAGCTGATTTTGACAACTAGCCCCCTTTTTCGCTGCTTTCCACTCCATTCTTCTCCGAGTCGGCCCTACCTTATAATTCTACCATACTCACATTCAAAATTTAAGTGAGTGAATTTGACAGAAAAATCTTTTCCGTTGTAAAAAGTGATTGTATTTTTTTTGACGGAAAATTTCGAATTTCCGACGGAAACCTTGATTGTATTTTTAGTGAGATCCAGAAAAATGTCTCCCGACGGGCTCCCGTCGGCGATCGTGATTGGGCCCATTACATTTTCAGGTGTCTACATATTTAGATATGTAGGCATAAGGTAAAAAAGAAAACTTATTAACTTCGCAGTCTTAAAAACTGACGGAACAAAAGCATTACATTTTCAGGTACATATTAATTTCATACTTAATCTCCGTTAAATGTGTCGAGCAATTTTGAAATGTATTTAATTGATTGCAACAAACTAACTCATGTTTTAACTTGCTATCTAGATTATTAGACTTAGTTTTTGTCACTGGAAATAAAAATTTCAACCCATCTGAATCAGCTTTTCCAATTTCAGCTATTAGTGCGCACCATGTTTCTTTAGAGATCAATATTTCATTTTATAAATATTTTGAGTTAAGTATTGATAAGACAACAAATATTAATTTTAGTGCGTATAATTTCATTTAAATCAACTCAGTAATGGACAGAATTAATTGGATTGATGAATTTAATAATCTTGATACGGTCGCTTGTTTTAATAAGTTCAAATACCGAATCTCCTTAATTTGTAATGACCATATTCCATTAATAAAACAAAAAGCCTACAAGTTGCCTTGGTACACGCGTGGTCTTAAAAAATCTGCGTACTAAATTTTATAAAAAATTTTTAAAAACAAATTTAAATTTTGATTTTCTAAAATATTGGCACTATAAGAGGGAATTCAACTTTCTAGACAACTACCTTTATAGACAATACATCTAGAAATTTGAGAGTGATATAAAATCAAACCCAAAGTCTTTTTGGCGTTTCGTTAAATCAAAAAAAGGATCTTCTAATATCCCTGCATCGATGTTTTTAAATAACAACACTTCAAATAATGTTAGTTCCACAGCTAATCTTTTCGCAAATTTTTTTCTCTCAAACTATGAGCCTGTCAGTTCTGTAGATTTTGAGATGCAAGATACTGTGGTATCTCAGATAGATTTTGGATTTCTCTCTCTGATAGAAGTGGATGTTGTTGATAGCATTATAAGTCTTAAATCGTCACACAAATTAGATTTAGGTGGCATTTGTTCTTTCCTTCTAAAAAAATGCATGCATACTGTGGCGTATGCCTTAATGCTAATTTTTAATAAGTCGCTTACCTCGGGAATTTTTATAGATGGCTGGAAAACTGCTTATGTAACACCTATACATAAATCGGGTTCAAAAAATAATATCAAAAATTATAGACCGATTTCAAAGCTTTCTACTATTTCGAAATTGATTGAATCGATTGTTAAGGTTAAATTATTTTTTGCTGTAAAGAATTATATTTCTCCTTATCAGCATGGATTTATGCCCGGTCGGCCAACGGTTTCAAATTTGGTAATTTTCTCTGAATATTCCTTAACTTCGTTTCAGAAAGGTTATCAGGTTGATGTCGTTTACACGGACTTTTCGAAAGCCTTTGACAAGGTCTCCCACTTCCTCTGGGTTAAAAAACTGCAGAGGATGGGGTTTCATTGAAGTTTCCTTAGGTGGATAAGTTCATACTTATCCAATAGGCAGTGCATTGTTGCCTTTGATAACGTAAAATCCTTCCCATATGTGGCTACGTCTGGAGTTCCTCAAGGTAGCATTTTGGGCCCTCTTCTCTTTATTCTGTTCATTAACGATATAACTTATCTTGTTCCTCACAGTAATTGTTTGTTATATGCAGATGACCTTAAAGAATTTCCTTAAAGTCAAAAACGCGTCGGATTGTGAATTTCTTCAAAGTGAAATTGATAAATTGTATGATTGGTGTTCTAAGAATTGTCTCTTTTTGAATATAGAGAAATGTGTTTTCATGTCCTGCTCGAGGTCTGCCAATGTTTGTCTGTCATCATATCATATTGCCACCTCTAGGCTGTCATCTGTTAATCAGTTCAAGGACCTTGGAGTTGTCTTTGATGTTAAATTTTCGTTCGTCCCACATTTGGACTAAATTATTCCGACAGCTTATGCTATGCTGGCTTTTGTTCGTCGAAATGGTTCATCCTTTACGGATCCTTATACTTGGAAATCGTTGTATACTAGTTTGTTTCGATCTAGACTTGAGTATGCGGCCGTGGTTTGGAAACCACAGTATGCGATGTATAAGTTAAGACTTGAACGCATACAAAAATTTTTCACCAGGGTTGCATTACGCTCTCTTAATTTTGAAGGTTCGATGCCGTCTTATGGTGCCCGATGTCTGTTTATTGGGCTGAAATCTTTAGAGATTAGAAGAAATACTTTGTCACTTCTTTTTGTCCATGACATTATTTCTGCTGTAGTTGATAGAGTTGGTGTAGTAGTCCAGAATTGCTGGGAATGATAAATTTTAATGTGCCTGCAAGGACGCTTAGGAATTTTGATCCGTTCTACTTGGAAATGTGTCGCACTAATTATGCTGTAAATGCACCTATTTATAGGGTACTAAATATGTTCAATATTATAGCAATCATAATTTGGATTTTCTTATGTCTAAGGATCAAATAAGAATTTTTCTTAATAGCATTTTGTAATTAAATTCTTTCTAATTAACTTTTTTCTGTCCTAGTCTGTAAGAAATATTGTTCAAAGACTAATGAATTAAATAAATAAATAAATATTTGTTTATGTAGGAATAAGGTTAAACAAAGAAATCTTATTAATGGCGTTGTCTTAAAAGAGCTTTAAGAGCTGAAATAACCTCAAAAATTTGAAATAACCTCATCGAAATCAATATTACTTGCAAGCTTGTTTTCAATGGATAAAATAGCAAGATCGGAGAGCCTTGCCTGTTCCATGGAAGACCTTAAATAAGTCTTAATTAATTTTAGCTTTGAAAAACTCCTTTCGCATGAACCTGAATTGTTAGAAATAATTTCAATGCGACAAAATGGGACACACATTTTTTAACGTAATGTATTTGTACCTTTTTCTTTCTGTTTGAGAAATTAAACAAAAATATCCAAATGGTGTCACCCCTAAAATGGTGGTACCCGGGTGGACCGCCCCCCCCCGCCCCCTCCTAGGAACGCCTCTGACTCATAGCTCAAGCAAAAGTCCCGTAACTCATTAGGATTGCTTTTGTATTTTTCTATGAAAACGTAGTGGCTGTTTTTGAAGATACGCTCTGTTCTTGTCGCTGTTAGAATAGCAGAAGGGAAAAAATTATATAGACTAAAAATGTTGACCTTCATTTCATATCGTTATGGTTAGTGTTACCACACAATCAATATTCAATTCAATAACATAAATCAAGCTAAAAGACTTTATTAACGCCAAATTTGGCAACTCTGGAAGTCATGATCATTCGTTTGAAATACTTGGTCATGCTATATGCAACATGTTGAACGCAACTTATTGGTAGCGAGTCAATATCAAACCGGCTACGTACGACTACCAGTCGGAGTATGAAGCATTGGAGCTAAGTTGCGTGTTATGAATATAGCAGCATTTTGTGATGAGTATGAATATGAAATAGAAGCCAAATTAATGAGTATATACTCGAGTCAACTCTGTTTATAACTACTCGCTGCAGTTCTCTGGTGGACACACCCGTAGGTTTTGACGTGATGTGTGGGTGTGTTGATGTTGATGTTGATGATGTTGATGTTGATGTTGATGTTGATGTTGATGTTGATGTTGATGTTGATGTTGATGTTGATGTTGATGTTGATGTTGATGTTGATGTTGATGTTGATGTTGATGTTGATGTTGATGTTGATGTTGATGTTGATGTTGATGTTGATGTTGATGTTGATGTTGATGTTGATGTTGATGTTGATGTTGATGATGTTGATGTTGATGTTGATGTTGATGTTGATGTTGATGTTGATGTTGATGATGTTGATGTTGATGTTGATGTTGATGCTGATGTTGTTGATGGTGTAATAGTGGTGGCTTAAGTGCCGTCACAGTCATGTGTGATATGCAATATGTGTGTCTTAATGTTATGTTGAAGTAAAAGCCTTTTGCCCGCGAGACTATCGCAGGGCTGGACCTTCGGCGAGTATCGTGCTGGCTGTGGTAGCGTTGGTCGGCGTGGAGTTCCGCAGTTGTACAACCGGGTGACATTGCCCAAATATTGTCAGAGATTTTAGATGGGTCTCCATTTCCACCAATAAATGTGGGTAGTGATCCAACTAGTCATTCATTAATAAGTAAGTACTGTTGTGTTCCAATATTGGTTACTATCCATACAGTCTATTTACTTAATTATATAATGTACAACTTAAGTATTATATGTATCCGGTGATTAAACTACTATGACAGGGCGCTGGTAGCGTCTGGAATCATGGAAGTGACGCCCAGGAGATGGTCGGATGGACGTTGGTGTGAACATTAGCATAGTATTAACGCCCGGAAGATCTATCTGTTGTGCATCAATTCCATGAAACTCTACTCCTTGCCTCGATAGTGATACTATGCTACGTAACAGACTAAGGCATCAAGATATATAACGTCTACGGTAGTATCCCTCAGGGATCGGTCCTGGGCCCCCTGCTATGGAACGTTATGCATGATGGCGTTCTTAGACTCACAGTTCCCACAGGCGTCAAGATCGTGGGCTTTGCGGACGGCCTAGCGGATGTAGCAACTGCAAAACACCTGCAAGAAGTCAAAGCGCTCAGTAGTGTTGCAATTGGCAACATCCATAGCTGGCTTTTATCAGTAGGGCTTTGCCTAGCCGAACATAAAACTGAGGGGGTGCTCATAAGCAGCCGCAAACATATGGAAGTTGCAAGCATCAATGTTAACAGGACGGTGGTGCAATCAAAGGCATTTATTAAATACCTTGGTGTAATGATTGACTCCCGATTAACATTTACTCAACATCTCCAGTATGCCAACAAAAAAGCATCCGAAGCATGTATGGCCCTATCGAGGATAATGCCTAATACGAGAGGCCCCAATGTAGGGTATGGGCCTCAGCAATGAAGACGAAATCTTACCAGCGAGGTATTGAATCTGTTTACAGACTCGGTGCACTCAGGGTATGTTGCGCCTTCAGAACAGTTTCCGAAGATGCAGCATTAGTCCTAGCAAGCTCGATACCCATCGACCTTCTCGTAGGTGAGACGCTTCTGACTGCCAATAACAACGCATCCATTTGCAAGAAAATTGCTAGAGAAAGAAGTATGATGTAGTGGCAAGACCGCTGAAATAGATCCAAGGGTTGGACAAACCAGCTCATCCCGAACATAGCCGATTGGTGCGAAAGAAGTCACGGCTCAGTGAACTTCTATCTGACACAGATTTTGAGCAGTCGTGGGTGCTTCAGAACATACTTGTTCATATTTAAGCACGAGTTAAATCCATACTGTTCACACTGCTCTTCAAATGCAATTTAAGATGCAAGCCATACTTCATTTGAGTGCCCCAAGTACGATAATGCCCATCTTGAGGCTTCGAACAGTCTCGGGGAAACAGTGACACAAAAAAACTTGGTGTCCCTAATGCTGAAAAGGGAAGCGAACTGGTCAGTGATCAGTTCCCTCGCTAAAAGCATAACAGAAGAACTGCGAAAAGTTAAGCGTTTACAAAACGTAGAATTAAGCGGAAAAAACAGATATCTACGTTAAACTTAAGAGAAAGTTCTTACTTGGAATAATTCGTCGAAGAAATTTCAACGCCGAAAACATGGTCAGGCTGCTATAGACCATTCGGGAGTATTTTCAAGTGAATTTGGGGCGATACGGAGTTCGCGGTCTTAGCTAGTTTTATATATATCCAGCACTGTGCGACTGCGCCAGAGAGTGTGAAAGGAGCTTCGTTGGCCTTCAGAATTCACAACACAATTGGCGATTACTTTCGATGCAAGGTACGACTATTTGGGCACATTACTTTGGTGGTTATCTATACTTGTCATGGGTAACATTGAACCGAAATGAAATTTCGAAAATGTGCTCAATGAATCCATTTTTAACACGTTAACTGCCTTGAGGCACATACGGTGTGCCTCAATAAAATGTCCACGTAGGCTCTGAGGCACAGCGTATGTGCCTCAGTATTTGATTACACATTATAGTTCATGGTTTAAAATTAGTACCTCGAAATGCAAATCTGTAAACGTAGTTCAATTCCGCATGGCCTGGCATACCTAAACCTGTCTTTAGCGCATCATTTTTATACCCTCACGATTAAAAAAAACTCTTTTACTGGGGTATATTAATTTTGTCACTGGTAGTGGTAGGTACAGAAAAGTATATATGTATTCTTGATCAGCATCATCACCCGAGTCGATTTAGCCATGTCCATCTGTCCGTCCGTATGTCTGTCAGTCTGTCTGTGATCATAATTTTCAAGCTATCATCACGAAATTCAATATTTAAGCTTTTATTTCAATTTTCAATTTGAATTTATTTGAAAAACAGTGTTTACATATAAGACAGAGTCTTTTAAATGTAATAAGAATTACAGAATAACAACAAGTAATAAACACCAATGAATAAAGCTTAAAACAAACATTGAGAGAATTAAAGTAATAAATTAAGAGTAAAAATAATAAATATTAAACATATGAATAAATATTAATATCAACAACTGCTAGTAAATATACCTAACAAACAAATAGTTTGAATTTTTAATTTAAAAAGTGAACATTTTTTAGAGAAAAGAAAGTATACACAAGAATAAAAAGATAGTATTAAGAAAAGTGTTTGAAAATTTCATACTTAAAGTTGTGTTTATTCTGAATACATTTAATCCTTACAGGTAATGAATTCCAAATTCTGATGGCGTTTACAAAGAAAAGTCTGCTAGAGTTCAAAAAATTATGTTGAGGGATTATAAGGTTCAAGTTCCTGTTTGATCTACAAAAGTGTAGTTTTTCAAATAAGTATTTCGGAGTTTTTGTATAAATCAAATTTTGTAAAAATATGCAGTTCCTTGCATCCAGATAGTTGAAAATATTGCAACCAAGAATTTAATTGCTCACGTGACTGATGCGGTCAAATTTTCTAAGGTCATAAACGTATCTGACAGCATGTCAGATTTATTAAAGGCATGTTGCAATTTAAGTTTGGACCTGGAATCAAGTTTACTATACACAACTTCTGAGTACGTTATGGTGGGCATTATAAGCTGGAGTATTAACTTTTTTCTAGTCTCGAAAGGTACAAATGATGCAGTCCATCTCAGATTCCGTAGGACATAGCTAACTTTGCACACAATAGCATTAACATGATCTTCACAAGAAAGTGAAGAGTTGATGCGGTAACCGAGATTTTTTACTTTATGAACAAAGTTTAGCTCTACGCCATTTAGATAAATCGTTGGTATATTAGCCATAGAATAACTGGTTTTGATAATCGGCAGGACGTATGACTTAAGTGGATTAAGATTAAGCTTGTTAGCTGTAGCCCATTTAGAAATTTCGCTCAAATCCTCATTCAATTTAAAACATAAATTATCAACAAAACCAATAGGACTGGACAAATGCAGTTGCATAGTGACATAACGGCATTCGCTAAAGATATCATTTATGAATATTAAAAATAAAAGCGGACCAAGTACTGAGCCTTGGGGCACCCCACACGATAAGCAACGATAAGCGGAAAGACTGTTTCCCACCCTAACTCTCTGAGACCTACGAACTAAGTAACTATATAACAGACGGACCGACGTGCTAGAAAAACCAAAGTTAACATTTAATTTACGACACAGTATTGAATGATCAACAGAATCGAATGCCTTCGAAAAGTCTAAGAGACAAAGAAGGCTTATGCGTCCCACATCAAACGACACTCTGATGTCATCTAAAATCTTAGTTATAGCAGTAGAGCAGCTGTGTCCTGATCGAAAGCCCGATTGAAGTGGAGACAAAAGATTAAATCTTTTAATGTGTTCTGAGATTTGTCCGGCCATGAGAGATTCAAATACTTTTGACAAAGTTGATAACAAACTAACAGGTCGATAATCGGACGGATCACGAGGATTTCATTTTTTCGCTATGGGAATGATTGTCGCTGCCTTCCAAGCATCAGGGAAACATGAACTTGTGAAGCAATGATTTAATATGTGAGTAAGCGGGCTGAGGATGTGCGGCAAAATGAGCTTGATAAATTTAATGGGTATTTCATCTTCACCCACTGCATTGGATTTGATCTTAGTTACACATCGGGCAACCTCACACTCGTCGACGGCAACAAACTCAAAATTAATAGGAGATTCAGAAATTACAAGTCTCGTGTCTAACGCAAACATATTAAAAGATGACGTAGAATTTGAAATAAAGTGTTCGTTTAAAATATTAGGTTCAACCTGGCATTCGTTGGATTTCAGATTGCATACACCTGCTTGTTTCAAATTGTTCCATAGCTTTTTGGAAGATTGTGCTGAACTTAACCTGGACATAAAAAACATGCGTTTTGCTGATTTTACTATAGAATTAGCTAGGTTTCTTGATCTTCTGTGCAGCTCCCAGTTCAATGTTGTTGGGTTTCTTTTCCACCGATTATAATCCTTATTACGTTTTTTAAGGGCTAATTTAACATTATTTGTAAACCAGGGGCAATTAGGGTTTGTTGCTCGATGAGTGATTAGTGGAACATGTGATTCAAAAAGTTCACAAATTTTATTCATAAAAAACCTAAGTTTCTCATTAACGGAGCTAAACAACCAGCATTCCGACCAATTTATTGTAGACAAGTCACTGAACAAAGAGTCATAATCAACGGACTTATAATCTCTAGAAGTAAAGTAATCTCTATAAGATCATGGTCAGAAATAAACGACAATTGATCAAAAAGCAAAACAGAAGAAATATCGGAGACAACAAATATATCTAATAAACTAGGAGAAGCATTATTGCATAGCGCGTAGGAATAGTAGTGTTAACTGTACGAAGTCCAACTTCAGTAAGTCTATCAATGAAGTGTTTAACCACATTATCTTTACATAAAATATTAATGTTGAAATCACCACACATTACATAATGATCATACCCAATTGAACAATTTAACAAAGTGGAAAACAATTGATCCAAACAACTGGAACGATAGGGATTATAGACGCACGACACAAAGACCTTAGCACAATTAACACGTACTTCAACATTGAGATATTCTACCTCAGAACCACTGGACATTCCCAACAGACAAACATTTAAATTATTTTTACAGTAAATTGCAACACCCCCGCCTTTTTTATCAGTTCTATCATTGCGATAAAGCTTATAGTTTTTAGTATTTAATCCAAAATCATTAATATCTTCATGAAGCCAAGTTTCAGATATAGAGGGTGTTTTTTTTAGAGGTATAGAACTTTGAATTAAAATAAAACACAAGAAAATCGTTTTAATGTCCATCAATTTGGCTTTATTGGAAGGATAATTTTATGCCATTAATGTTTAAATATGATTTCGGGCATGTGGCCGCCGCGGCTGGCTCGAATAAAGCCAATTCTACAGGTCCAATTTTCAACCACTTTTTCGAGCATATGGGGCCGTATGTTGGCAATAACGCCACGAATGTTGGCCTCCAAGTCCCCTAACGTTTCTGGTTTGTTGGCGTAGACGAGTGACTTCACATATCCCCAAAGAAAATAATCCAATGGTGTCAAATCACACGATCTTGGTGGCCAATTGACAGGTCCATTCCGCGAAATTATGCGCTCATCGAATGTTTCCTTCAATAAATCGATTGTGACGTGCGCTGTGTGGCATATAGCGCCGTCTTGTTGGAACCACAACTCATCCACATTCATGCCATCCAATTCGGGAACAAAATAGTCGGTTATCATGGCTCTATACCGGTTTCCATTAACGGTAACTGACTCTCCAGCATTATTTCGGAAGAAGTATAACCCAATGACTCCACCAGCCCATAGAGCACACCAAACAGTCAGTTTTTGTGGATGTAATGGCGTCTCAAGGATCTCATGTGGATTCTCTTCACTCCAAATGCGGCAATTTTGCTTGTTGACGTAGCCATTCAACCAAAAATGAGCCTCATCACTGAACAAAATTTTGCGATGAAAATCAGCATCGAGATCAATCTCATTTTCGGCCCATACACCAAAATCACGACGCATTGCATGGTCTCGCGGCTTTAATTCTTGCACAAGCTGGATCTTGTAAGGTCGCAAGCCAAGATCTTTGCGCAAAATCTTCCATAAAGTTGATGGACAAAGCTCCAATTGCTGTGCACGGTGGCGAATCGATTCATTCGGGTCCTCTTCAACATTTTGCTCTACAGCGGCAATTGTTTCTTCGGTGCGCACTGTTCGACGTCTCTGCGGATGCGTATTATCACATAGAGTAAACGTAGTGCGAAAACGACCCATGGTTAACCGAATTAATTGCTCTGATGGACGATTATGTCGACCATAAAATGGACGGAGCTTGCGGTAAACTTCGCGAACTGAACCATTATTTTCGAAATAAATTTGCACGATTTGCAAGCGTTGTTCTTTTGTCAACCTGTTCATGATGAAATGGCAAACCAAACTGAACATAAATGACATTAGAGTTGCCAGATTTGACCACAAAATGCCAGTTTTATCTCTATTCGAAAAACAAACCCCTAAAAAAAAACACCCTTTACATATGATATCAACGGCTGAGTTTTCGAAGCAATGTCAAACAATATCAAGCTTTACATCTTTAAGGCTACGCGCATTGAAGTGAACAATGTTCAAACCGGAGTGTTGCTTACATAAAACGCCGATCAGAATCTTTGGAATATCATTATTCGTCAAAAGATTTAAAGATTTAAAGATTTATTTAATAAATATTACCATCAGTACAATAAGATTCTAGATCTTTTGAAGTACAATCGATATAACAAAAACTGATAATTAAAAACTTTTATAAGTAGGATTAAATTACAAAGAGTAAAGATGAGTCGGATAAGCAAAAATTTAACATATGATGAGCAATTATAAAAAGAGACAATATTAATTAAAAAAAAATAACAATACATGACCAACAACATAAATATAAAACATATTTTAATTAAAAATTTTTGCAAAAGCATTATAAGAATGAATCATCAAATCTTAATAATTTACAAGCTGAATATTAGGGTAGCAATAACAACTGAATGGTATTAAATAAAATTATAATAACTTAAAAGTAAATCAGCAAGTAAAAGCAAGAAGTCAAGAATAAAGGTTTAAGAAGTATTATGTGATCGAGTAGAAATAGAGTGTTAAAATAGTTATGCTTAGATGTTTGAAAAAAAATGAAATAACGGAGCATTTAAATTTATTCGTACTGACAATAGACTTTATGAAATGAGGTAATGAATTCCAAAGTTTAATGGCGTTGATGAAGAACAAACGTTTAGTGTGAAGGCAGGAGAATTTGGGGATAGTTAAATTACATGTCCTGGAAGAAGTGCTAAATTGAAGTTTTTGATATAAGTAGTTGGGAGTTTTAGAATTGATCAACTTATGTAAGAACATGCAGTTTCTAATCTTAATTCATTATAGTGCATCCTAATATTTTCTTACTTAGTATCGATATGTGTTCAAATCTTCTCATGTTATAAACATATCTTGTTGCATCATTAAAAGCGACCTGTATTTTGTGAGCAGAATGAGAATCAAGATTACTGTAAACAAGTTCTGAATAAGAAATAAGCGGAATTATTAATTGGAGGACGAGTCTCTTTTTAATTTCGATAGGAGTAAACTCTGCAGATAGCCGAAGGCAGCGTAATGTGCAATATATTTTTCTGAGAACACTGTTTATATGATCAGTACACGACAGCTTAGAGTTAACATAAAAGCCTAAGTTTTTTACCTTATCAACAATCTTAAGTTGACTACCATTTAAATGTAGAGGTGGAATATCAAGAAGTTCTAATTTATTTTTAAAAATTGGCAGAATGTATGATTTATTGGCATTGAGACAGAGATCATTCCTTGAAGCCCACTTAGAAACTGCATCTAAATCTTCGTTTAACCTGCAACATAAATCTTCAACGAGTCCAACACGGTTAGATATGTATAACTGAATGTCATCAGCATAAGCATGGATTTTAACATTCTGACAGATGCTGAAAATATCATTAATGAAAATACTAAAGAGTAAAGGCCCAAGAATTGAGCCTTGAGGGACACCCGAATTAATGGTCTTATAATCTGAAAATATATTATCTATCTTAACCCTTTTTTCTCTCCTATTAAGGTAACTTGATATTAACGAAAGCGCACAATTATCAAATCCAAATAGATGCTCAAGCTTACGGACAAGTAACGAATGGTTAACACAGTCAAAGGCCTTCGAAAAGTCCAAAAGGCAAAGAAGAGTAACGTGTCCTTCATCATAGGGCACGCGAATATCATCAATAACTTTAAGCATTGCAGTTGAACAACTGTGTTTAGATCTAAATCCAGACTGATTTGGTGATAAGAGTTTATATTTAGCTAAATACTCATTAATTTGTTTTGCCATTAAAGACTCGCATATTTTGGATAACGATGACAGAATACTTATGGGTCTATAATCCTGTATAGTGGCTGCGTTTGCAACTTTCGCAATTGGTATAATAGTCGCACGCTTAAACGTGTTGGGAAAACATGAAGTAGTAAAACAATGATTAATTATATGTGTTAGAGGACTCAGAATGTAGGGTAATATAATTTTAATAAATCTTAATGAAATACCATCATCACCGACAGCATTTGATTTAATTTTCATGATAGTCATTATAACATCACTTACATCAACATTAGAAAAAGAAAATTTGTCAACATTACGAAACTGACGAGCATATAAATGACAGTTTTTAACATCTCCAGTAGAATTGAAAAGAAAGTAATTGTTTAGGCTTTATTCTGCTTATTTTTACTGAGAACACCAAGACTACGAATATTGTTCCAAAGTTTTTTGGTTGGAAGTGAACAATTCAGTTTACGCTGAAAAAACGTTTTCTTCGCTTGTTTGATTATAGAATCAGCTTCATTTCGAGCATGCTTGTATTGCTCCCAGTTAAAGTTTGAGCGGGTTCTTTTCCATTTATTATAAAGCTTGCTTCTTTTATTAATAGCTAATTTAACACCAGTGGTAAACCAGGAGCACGAATTATTAGCAACAATTATATTACGCAGAGGAACAAAATTTTCGAAGGCATTAGAGATGTTAGACACAAGAACATTTAATTTATCATCAACAGATGGACGAGACCAACAATCATTCCAACAAATTTGAGACAGAAATGAATGTAGTGAAAAATAATTAATAGAATTGCAATCACGATACGAAATCGATAAAGGAACATTATTGCGACAAGTATTAAAATTTAAGGTACAAAATAAAAGGTCATGATCGGAAATAAAAGAGATTTGGTCGAAAAGTAAAAGCAATGAAACATCAGACAAAATAAATACATCAATTAGACTAGGTCAAACGTCAGGAGGATATCGAGTTGGAGTATCCGAATTGATAATTGTCATTCCAGCTGAACTTACTTCATCTCGAAAACTATCTGAAATGCTGTCACTTGTTAACAAATTTACATTAAAGTCACCACATATAGTATAAAAGTCGAAGTCAGTTATACGTCAGAGAAAAAAGGATCCAAACTGTTGCACCGATTAGGATTATAGACACAAGAAATAAGAACTTTATAACTATTTACTGAAATTTCAACATTTAAAAATTGAACATTAAGACCAGAAGACAAATTAATAAGCTTAGATATAAAATGAGATTTGCAGTATATAGCCACTCCACCACCTCTCTTGTCCATCCTATCATTCCTAAACAAGGTGTAGCCACAAATGCTAAAAAAGCCATCAGGGATATCAGGATTAAACCAGGTTTCTGTAATACAAATCATTAAAAACATCAACATTTGAATTTTTAAACACGTGTCTGACATGATCTAACTTAAGTGTATTTAAACTTCTGGCGTTAAAATGAACAATAGATAAACCATTTTTACGTTTACATAAAATACTAGCCAAAAGCGAAACATCGACTGAGCGCTCTTGCTACGAATAATCGGCAGCGTCGGTGTAAAAGCACGACAGCCAGTTTTATGTCGGTGTAAATCAGTGATGTGATTCTTCTGATCAGTGATTTAGTAAAAAATCCCGATCACATCCCGATTTTAACCAGTTTATCCCACCAAAATGGCACAAAAAAACCACAAAAAATCCCACCCAAAATATATACCAATAATGTTTTTATCCAATTTATGAAAAGAAATAATCATCACAAAATTTTTATATTGAAATCTGAATTTTTTGCTTGAAATAGTTTTCCAAAAATTTACAACAGAATAATCGATTTGGTCATTTAAAAATAACGCTAGTCATTGCATTCATCCTCCAGGGAATACTTATTTACCTCTACAAATTCGAGAAGGAATTGCTCTAAATCAACTTTAGGGTCTAAAAACTCTTAAGTTTTAAAGAACTTATAATTTATTATAAATTTACTAGCATACCCGTTCCCAGCGTTGCTTGGGATAATAAATATAAATATAAATATGAAAACATATTTAAATAAAGACTCGATATTTTGCGCAGCTGTTCAAGCCACAATCTAACGCAATGACATTTCAGACCGTTGAACACACAACAGCCATGGTAGTACAAAACATTTCACCCCCACAGCTTACATGCAATTGAAATCACCATCATGGTTAAATTAATAAGGTTATCTTGGGGCTGATCGTACTCTCTTTTCAGTACACACAATTGTCAAAATCAATGAAAAGCAACAACAACAACTTCATCGGCTTTACATGTTATCCATGGTATAATAATATTTACATGGTAGCATTGACAACTGCTTATTTTCTCTTCAACAGGAAAATATAAATTGTCAAAAACAGCTTTTTGTGGAAATACATCAGCAGCTGCTGTGGTTGTTGTTTTTTTCACTTCAACGTTTTCAACATTGCTTGTGTTTTCAATGGCGGATTGTGAGCGCTCTCTTTTTGAGTATATTTTTTGACAGTATATGATTTCCCAAGCAACTGTCAATGCTACCTTGTATTATTATACCATGCATGTTATCAATTTTCGCTTTCAGATTTTGTATGAGCTGTCAACTTCGACTCGCTCTCACTCTTGCGACAACCTCATTAGTTCAACCATGATTACTTCCATCCAATTTTACCATAAGATCATAGAGTTAGTTTCGCCATTAATAAAAATGTTAACGGCCTTTAATGCCAATCTTATATTATTTTTTTAAACTCAGCTTTATTCTAAAATTATGTAAAATTTATCTCAATCTATTTATTAGATCTTAGCTATTGAAATAAAAAGAGTGGCAAGCAATCTTAGTATGAAAATCAAAATAAATACGATATATTGGGCTTATGGCAACACTGCAGCAGAAATAAACTAAGTGCAACTATCCACTCAAGATGGCAGCGCGGTGAGTTATAGAATCTCACCTCTCTCTCTCAACAAAGAGCTTAAGCTATTGCTTGTTGTTATTTTGTGCTGCTTATACAATGACAGCATTGATTAGAATGTACGAATTCTTAAATAATTAAATAAAAAGTTTTACCAAAAACGTAGTACCCAGTAGCAGTGTCGCTTATTATAGCAATTGAATAGTGAAAGAATTATTAAAATCGGTTCAGCGGTTACCCCGTGATTGAACGAAAAAAATCCGAGAGAATCCTTTTATATAATAGTATAGATTAACTAATATTTTGTGATTAACATCGACGCCACCAAAAAAATTAGAATTCATAAACGAAATCAATAATATAGTCAGACGAATAAAATAAATTAGAATTTAAACTAAACAGTATAATCAACAAATAGAAAACATAAGCATAACAGACAAACATCGAGAGCAAGGAAGACGTGAAAAAGAAAGAGGTGAAAAATGAAGATTGAAAGAAATAGATACAGTAGTTTCGACTATGTCGTAACACAAGACGTAGAATTATTCAATTCGCTTTTGATGACATCTTTTTTAAAAATATTTATTCCATACACCTGAGGATATGACCTTTAAGAGAGTGCCGGAGAGGGTTAATATGTATCACCAACCCCCATTACTTTTGCAAAAGGAACATTTTTGCCTTTGACACCTATTCCCTCCGACCACTCCTTAGGGGCGCTCCCATACAAATTTTATGCTTTTGTCGATAAAACCGGAAACTGTCTATAAATAGGTAGAAAACTTAAACAAGCAAACAAAATTTGTTCAATGCTATCAAGTTCAACAACCCATGTGTCAAAATTTCACTGTCGATAATATGCCCGGATATTTAACTGGCTGCGTTTGACATTTCAATAACAGATTCTGTTAAAAAAGCATGCCCCTCAAAATTACTCAGTATTACTGGGCTACGCGAGTCTGTTAAAAACAACATGCCCCCAAAAGTATGCTTTTTTTTAATTATAAGATTTATGTCTTCACGCTAGATGGCGCTGTCTTCGCCGTCGAAAAAACCGGAAGCCGTCGATAAATAGGTAGCAAGTTTAAGCAAACAAAAACATCAAATGTTGGCTTTATATTTCATGTAATTGTGTAAAATTGATATAAGTTAGTCAGTTCTAACATGAATTTTTGTCGCATTGAGGATCAAGCAGACCAACAAGTGCTAAGATCAACATTGTACGATTAGTACTTTAGGCCCACCAAAGGCTCAAAAAGTAATGTAAATACCGACACCTGATCACTATCAACCACCCTACTTACCTCCGAGAACGACGTATTCTACGTCAAAATAATAATAATAAAAATACTAAACGACATAAAATCGTTAACAAATTCATTTTAATTTCCAGCAGTCTGATTTGGATTTGACGTTTGATTTGAGTTAGACGCAAGCGCTTCAACATCACATTCGCTATGGACAGCAATAGCAACATCACCCTTTTTAACTCTAACATAAACTGTCCCACGTATAGAGAAAACATTAAAGACTTGGTTGAGTCGTTTAATTATTTGCAGTAAAAACCATAAAAAATCATATTAACAACACAACCATAAGCATTTTGCAATTCATCGATGCTGTCAACACGTATTCCCTCTCCGCTTTTTCGAATTCTGATGTGTACAGAGCCTCGCAGAGTATAACATTGAATATGCTTTTTTTCCGTTTGCATATGATCGCCGCCTGAAGAACCCTACGCATATCAGCTGATATGCTCTCATGCAAATAAACATTACAATCAGAGTCGATGCCAGTGCCTCTTAAATTTACTGCTTTTTTCGCGAGCCGACGATAATCTCCAAATGCCTTCAACACCCGATTTCGATCAAAAGGCGTATAGAATTTAATAATGACAACACCGCTTGTGTTGGTAGATTTCGGTTTGAGACGAAATATATCTCTTACAAGCGGTGAGAGGAAATCGATGGAGCGGCAGATTAAATTTAAAGTGCTCTTTAAATTTTCTTCTTCAAACAAAGGCAGTCCGAAGAAAACTAAAACTAATTTTTTTATTTAAAAAATAAAGGTCAAGTTCGAAAATTAGCCAAATCGGTACAAAACCACTCCTACCTCTTATACAAAGTGACTGATGCAAGTGACAAAATTGCACAAATATACAAACAAGTCACAGCACATGTACCTCACGGCGTATACATTAGGCCGTGAGGTACATATGTTGAGACTCAATAAAATATTTCAAAATTTCACAGAAATATAAAAAAAAAACATTTTCGGATATTTTGTTCGGGTTTTCTGATACCAAAATAAACTAGATCTGTAAAAAAAAATGGCTCGGAGGAACCGATATTTTTTTTATATGGTGGCAATTAAAGTATTAAAGTAACTCAATAGCTACATTGACCGAATTGAGACGGCGCACCCTATCCTAAGCTCAACTATATTAATAAATAAACCTAAATATGAACCTGATATAACTTTTATTTATATGAGGGCAGTTCACAAAAAAATATGTCTCAATTTTATGATTAGGTTGCGGTGATTTTAATATAACTATGTATTTTGTCAATCAATATAAATTCTTATTTGGCTCAAAGCAACAAAACCGAAATTAATTACATACAAATACATAACAACCATGGATGCATACATACAACGACTAGCGTGCTTATATTGGTGTTATGCCTCATGTTGCCACTTTGCCACATAATAATAAGAACCCATTTCCAAATTCCGCAAACTAATAAAAATACAAACACCCTTACACGCACGCATGCAGGCAAACAAGAATACATGTGAACACTTGTTAGTATGTCTGTATGTTTGTATGGCATAAGCACAAACATCCGGTTTATATAATTACATAGCATGTGTACATAAACAGTGGAAATTTGTGGTAGAGCAATATAACGCACATCCAGCCAAATACACAAAAGCACAAGTGCACGCATTTACTAGGCGCACTTGCGTGGGTGTGAGCTTCGTTCATAAACCACGCACACACATGCCAATCCCTTTCTTATACAACAACACAGCCACTGCATTTATTTAATACGATGCTAAAATTAGATATTGTTTATTGTAATTTATGAAATGCCAGAATATGACGTCATATAACGTAACTTGACTACTCGTATATAGTATAGAGCAACGTGAAGCATTGCGGCACACGTAAAGGTTTAATAATAACCTGCTATAGGCTGTTGGTTTCCATCACATGCACTCACACAAACCTGCACTTTAATGTCATAAAAAGGTAAACGTGTGTGTTTAACACTAAAAGTCATAATAAAAAGTTGCCTTTGCTTATAAGCTAGTCAATTTACCAGGCTATTGGACTGCGTTTCTTTTAATTTTTTATACAACCTTTTATTGGCTTCAAGCAGAGTGAACGAGCATGTGTTGATTTAACTGGGCGTATGAGTGACTTGAATTAATTGCATATTGCGCATACCTCAAGGTGACTCAATCATAAGCTTTGCTTTGTGTGCTTTTGACGAGCACGTGTTAAATGCAAAATCTTATCAATTATTGGACGCCAGAAATTTTGACGTGACGAAGTTACGTTTTACCGCGCAGGTTTCCAAAAAAGTTGAAAAATGCATTTTTCAAAATTCATCGGCGTTGCATTGACTTGTTACTTGTTACTATGATTAAGAAAATAACACGACCGTAAAGGCTGATTTGTTGACTTCATTACAAAAACAAAACAAAAATTCATAACGTCATCAGGACGCGGTGGGAGCTGCTTAAGAACGCAACTGAAAATTTGTTACATGGAATTATTACTCGCCGAGTATTAGCGCCAGGATTAAAAATATGATACACCAATAAAGGCCTGTTCTAAGCCCTCACAACAAAATTAGACAAAAAATTTTTGACCTCATGGGGACACAGAGAGAGCCGCTCAAAGATCGAAAATGCAACATTCATGAAGCGGCGTTGCATTGAATTTTTACTCGGTGTGTATATAAGCTACGATAAATGTTTAAAAAGAAAAATGAAGGATTTATACTTGGCCTTACTACAAAAATAAAAAAAATTCTTACGTCACCAGGTCGTAAATATAGCAGCATATGTAACAGAAACGCAATATCGTTGCAGGGAATTATTACTCACTCAGGAGACATGCTGCGGTAAATTTCGTTTTACGACAGCATAGCTGTGTTATTACGCCTCACAACTAAATTATAAAAAAAAATTCTTAACCCTTCGAGCCACACTAGTGCTTTTCATTACCCCATGCCTTAAAAAAACCTATTTTATTAAATCAAAAACTTTTTATGCATACTCCTTACGCCACCTGGGTGTTCACAACTTAACTAGCTTTACTCTCAAGCAATTTAGAAGGTCAGAGATGCGTTAGTGTGTCGTTGGCAGTGTTGCCATTTTAGCTACTTTGTAGCTAGATTTAACTTCTTTTTTTCTCATTTAGTTCCAAAAATTGTGTTTTAGCTCCTAGCTACTTTTTTAGCCTCTTATTTTTCGAGTTTAGCTATTTTTAGCTACAACTTTGTTTTGGTTAAAAAATGCAATATTTTCGTGATCATTTTTTTTTTTTTTGTTGTGACATCTTTAACTTATACATACGATGCAATCAATGGAGAAAACTTCACACTGATCCATGGACTAAAGAATCGTCTTCTATTGATTTTTGGATAGAAGTAAGAGAATGGAAGGGTGCTTTAAACGAAAACTCTTTCTCTGATCTTACTAAATTCGTTTTTTAGTTTTTACTTTTACCGTTAGGCAAAGTTGAAAAAGAGATAACGTTTTCAATAATCTTATAAAAACAAAGAAATTCAATTAAATTGTTAATGTCAAATTCCACAGTATGTTAAGCCATCATTCGTATCACGAAACAAGGCTTGAACGACAAAAAATAAATGATCAGCACTACTTTCTTCTATATATAAAGCTACATATTGCTTATCGTGTTTTGCTTATTGTTAGTAAGCCTATTTCGTGATACAGAATGAAGGGGTAAGATATGTAAGATATGTCTTAATATACAAATTATAAATGACGAACTCGTAAAATTTATGAAACGGGAAGATATTAACAAAGATGAAGATTCTGATTGTTCAGATAATAATAGTAACTAGTATCACCTTTGGTTGAGATTCGACCATTTAAAAATAGATTTTTTTTTTTTGTATTCTTATTGAAAACATTTTTTTCTTTCTTCACTCATATGCAAACGTCACCGAACTTATACAGCACCAAATGCACCACCAGCAGGAAATTACAAAACAGTAACTCAATTCTGATTTTCCATGTTCTGTGATTTTTACTTTCAAAGCTCGATATCAAAAATGTGGGTTATATATGCGGATCCACACCCCTTTGTCCAATGCCCGTCACAGTACCCTACTTCCCTTATTCGACTTTCTATAGGGTGTTTTTTTTAGGGGTTTGTTTTTCGAATAGAGATAAAACACAAGAAAATCGTTTTAATATCCATCAATTTGGCTTTATTGGAAGGATAATTTTATGCCATTAATGTTTAAATATGATTTCGGGCATGTAGCCGCCGCGGCTGGCTCGAATAAAGCCAATTCTACAGGTCCAATTTTCAACCACTTTTTCGAGCATATGGGGCCGTATGTCGGCAATAACGCCACGAATGTTGGCCTCCAAGTCCCCTAACGTTTCTAGTTTGTTGGCGTAGACGAGCGACTTCACATATCCCCAAAGAAAATAATCCAATGGTGTCAAATCACACGATCTTGGTGGCCAATTGACAGGTCCATTCCGCGAAATTATGCGCTCATCGAATGTTTCTTTCAATAAATCGATTGTGACGTGCGCTGTGTGGCATGTAGCGCCGTCTTGTTAGAATCACAACTCATCCACATTCATGCCATCCAATTCGGGAACAAAATAGTCGGTTATCATGGCTATATACCGGTCTCCATTAACGGTAACTGACTCTCCAGCATTATTTCGGAAGAAGTATGGCCCAATGACTCCACCAGCCCATAGAGCACACCAAACAGTCAGTTTTTGTGGATGTAATGGCGTCTCAAGGATCTCATGTGGATTCTCTTCACTCCAAATGCGGCAATTTTGCTTGTTGACGTAGCCATTCAACCAAAAATGAGCCTCATCACTGAACAAAATTTTGCGATGAAAATCAGCATCGAGATCAATCTCATTTTCAGATTTGACCACAAAATGCCAGTTTTATCTCTATTCGAAAAACAAACCCCTAAAAAAAACACCCTATTTTATAACAACTTTGAGTTGTATGAGTGTTTCTACGCCCCTTTGTCAAGGAAGGAAGTTCTTACCATGTTTCATTGATTTGTGACTTACAGATCGATTCTGTGCGTTACCGGTAACAGCAATATTGTTACCAAAACTCGTTACCGGTCTTATAAATCGGTATTCTCTGCACTCGGTAACGCTGTCAAATGTCGTAAACTCACCTTATAGAAATGAAGCTCGCTCTTTTGTGTGGTGAAATATAAACAATGGAATGTGAGAAGTAAATACATAGAATTAATTGCATTATGTTAACTTTTTATATATTTGTTTTTCTTGGCAGGAAATATGCACGCACTACGCCGGCGCAGCTGCGGTGTTATCTATATATAATTTATATATTAATTTTATGTAAATAAATAAATATTACACAGTGAATTGCTATAAATTTTTATCATTGAAAAGTGCTGAAGAAGCAGCAACAGTGAATTTAACATCGTTTTTTATTTTAATTTGCTCCGATTTCAATTTGAGGATTATAAAATTAGGTTAATTACTCAAAATTCGAGCTACTTTTTGCAATGCAAGCTAAAAAATTTCTTCTGTTTTGCTTGTTACCACCTAACGAGATGGTAACAATATTCACCGGTAACGCTTGGTCGCAGAATACCAACAGAGTGTTCAAGTTACTAAAAGGTGAATTTCTACGGTAACAAGACTAATGTTACCGCGACAGAATTGATCTGTTATAGTTCAAAAGTTATACCGAAAATTTGGGCTGATGAAAGTGCCTCGCCTCTATTTCAACGCCCATCAAATGTAACCAGTGGAATGGAACGTCTGATTTGAGGTCGAATTGCCCACCATAGATATTCGGTGCACTCCTTTTCCCTACTGTTATTGATTTAAAAAAAAATTATCAAAATTGGTTGAGAAACACGGGAGAAAATGTTTCTTAACTGTTCTGCGTACACCTATTTATATATAGATATATAATAATAATATGTATAATATATAAAGTAGATAAGGTTAAAAATGACTTAAAACATATATTTGTGTATATAACTTTGGAGTGGTTTGAAATAATTGAAAAATTTTTTCACAGAAATTATTTTTTTAGCTGTAGAACTTTGTAAAAAATACAAAAACAACATTTTGAAAAATTTAATTTTCATCAAAAAAATCATAGGGGGTAGGTAGCTCATGATTTTCGATGATAGAAAGACTTAATTAAATTATGTGTCAAAATGAAGCAAATTTTGCAAATAAATGATATGATATATGATTTATGAGTGTGAGAGAAGAAAATAGAAAAACAAAAATAAAATCACAAAAAAACAAATGTCTGGTCTAATTTTTGAGCAAAAATTGAATATTTTAGAGTGTTTTTGAAAACAGCATAAGAAATTTAATTAGTGAGATAACGGTAAATCTTTTCTTATTTCTCAAAAGTTATTTAATTAAACTTTCAGACAGAGAAAATTTAGGGTAAATCAATTGAAAAATGGCTGAGATATT